>BMAV01004421.1:439033-461876 GCA_019973955.1 Trichonephila inaurata madagascariensis | reverse complement strand
CGAAGTATCAGCCAAGCGAGGAATATATCTGCTTTCGGGAGACAATGGGTTAAGTGCAGAAGTTATATAATGTAAGAAAATGTTAAAATTTAATTATGACAAATGAAAAAAATTATGTATTATTATTTTCCAAAAATTGCTCTAATGAACATTTTCAAAAGATATATAAAAATATTTTTTAGACCTAAAATTACTCTTTAAAGTTTAAAATTTCAAGTGAACAAATTTCTTAAAAACCCACTATCAAATAAAAGTCATTCAGTGGCATACACAAGAGTGGAATTTGAAAGTTCATAGATCACAAAATTAATAATTTTTACCATTACACTTGGGCTCTTTTTTTCTAGGGTGTTTTTTAGATTGTACCCTCCTCCCTCTTAAAAGAGAGGTCTGTGCATGTAGCATCCATTTATCAAAATATTTCAGATTTTCTAAAAATTAGGAGGGGGGGGGGGGATTTTAATTTACCACACTAAATTGCCCTAACAATTTAAATTCTTTTATTCACCAAATCTACCAATTTTCTCCATAGTTTTCTGTTTAATGACACTATACATGATTTTAAATGAATTAAGAGCTAGTGCAGAGGAAAACATGAATTGCAAAGAACACAAATTACATTGTTTCAGTGAAAATATGAAATTGTGGGGGGGGGGCCACTTACTTGTCTTCTATTGTTGTACAATTCTTCCCACACTCTATTGGCAGCATTGCATATCAATGATGCTGCTTCTTGAGCTGAAGTACGATGTTTGCTTTCATTTTGTTCCTTAAAATTTGCAGGTACATGCCAGGTACTCTGCTGGTTAGCATTTTTACTATAAGATAAAAATTTTAAAATGTTGCACAGGTAAAAAACAAATATATATTATAAAAAGATGATTTTAGTAACTAAGCAAATAACATTTACATGGAAGTCAAAAAAGGACTGAGTCCAGAGAAAGGAAAACTGACAAAAAAAAATAAATAATAATAATAAAAACCTATGCAATACAAACCTTTGATTTGGATCCTCAGTAAGTTGTAGAAGACAATAGCATAGACATCCAAAAAATTCATTTTCATGATTTATAGGAGATATTACTAGATTTTTATGAGCAGCAATTTTTTGTAAGCCTTCAAGTACCACCATTTGATCTGAAAAACAAATATTAAGAAACCTGACTCTGATAATTATAAATTTAATTAATAAGTAATTACTTAAATTTAGCTCAACAAGCTTTTATTTGAAAGTTATTGTTAAATAATTTTCCAAAATATGAGATTTCTTCTTTAACCGATTTAGTACCAATTTCCGTTTATTTTTAATTTGTTATACAATATAATTGGGCACATTTTCATTACATTTAAAAAAAAAAATCATTCATTAACATGTGTTGACAATACAAACCAAAATTTGAAGGGAAAATAGGTAAAAATTAATAAATCTCTACTCTTACTACTTATAAGTAATGATTTCCTATAGTAAATATCTTGAATGAGTTTTTTTTATTTGTTTGTTTAGTTTACTTTAAGATACCATAATAGAATGTCCTAAATGTTGCATTCATTTTTCTCTTAAATACCACTTGGTGGATTTATTAGCATCTTGATTGAAAACACGAGAGCTATTGGCAATGGATTCATCATTTTGAATCCCAGTCAAAGGACAAGGACAGCTCTCCTCAGCTAGTAGACCAATCCCTAAATTTCCTCATTGTACCAACATGGAAACTTTAAGGCTTGACATATTTAAGATGCATCAGTCTCTTTACAAGCAGGTCTTTGGTGACACTAAGAATCGAGTTCACAGCGCGAAAGTAACATCACCCACATTTGCCTAATAAGAGTAGTAAACTCAAACAATATTTCACTCTAAGTAATTAAATCAACAAATTTAACAAGTTGATGTAATATTATATCAGCATACATGACTAATCGAAACATTTGATTTAAATATTATGATTTGGTAGAATATTTTAAAATATTATGATTTGGTAGAATATTTTAGAACTTTTAAAATAGTGTGAGGTACCAAGGACTTTTTGATTGAAGAAATAATTTTGCCTAATCATTACATGTGTGCTTTTTATGATAAAATTTGTTTCTGTGAAGTGATTCTTTTTTAAACTCAAAGTGTTACTTCCATGTAGCCAGAATAATATATGTTGCTCTATCTAAATTGAAACTCTAGAGTTAATTATGTCAACTTTTAGAATATGTTCCTGGGAGAGAATTAAACTAACCCAATGCATTAAAAACGGTGCCCAAAAGAGAGTCTTCTGGGGAGAACAAAGCCATTTCTACAAATTTGTGCAAAAATGCCTTTTATTATCAATAATACAGAAGAGAGTATTTTAGCATAAATAAAGAAAAATTAATTAAATCTAATACCTTTAGAAATAAAATATCAAACTACCAAAATATATTTCAATCTGTTTCAAGAACTGAATGAAAATTCAAAATGAACTGAGAAACATTTCTTTAATTTCCAAAAATTCCAGATAATGATTTTACTTGAATGAAATCTACCCCATATGAGAATTTCCAACTCATACTTATAATTTTCTATATAAATATTGTGCTATTCACACACATCATTTTTCAACATAGCAAATTTCATTTAAAACAAAGTATTAAAAACCATATTTCAAAAATAGAACAGAGATTATCTAATACTAATAAATACTAATTTGTTTAAGAATTATTTTAAACTTAATGTAAGATATATTTTTATGGATAGTACAGAATTGAACACAGAAGAATTATTAAAAAAAAAAAACCCTTTAAGGTAAAACTAACAATTTTATAAAACAAAAAATTAGAAATATAAATTTACAAAACAGAATATTTTGTATAAGCAATTTTTTTTCACTCAAAATCCTTATGATAATCATAATACTTGAAACGATTGACTTTTTAAAATAACAGTATATTTTATAGTTAATTTAATATGCATTCAAACTCTGATATTTTAAATAAAAGAATATTAAAGCCATTAATCTGAACCATATTAATGAACTTTGAAATATTTGCCATAGAATTTCATGTAAATTCTTTCTTCTATTTCTGCTTAAGTATCCATCTTACCTACAACATTTTCCATTGGTCTGGATAACTGATAGAGAATAGTTCTGTTAAGACTGTGATATATGCTATCAAATGAAATGGATGAGCCTAGAAATGAAAGAAAAAAATTGCATTTATACAAAGAATTCTCAAGTATACATCACAAAACATCAACTAAAAAAATGTTACTTGAATATTAATTAATTTAAGGGTTTCAACTTTGTAAGGCACTCAGTAAATAATAAATAATATAGTATAAATAAAATTTAATTCTATCTTAACAAGTTACATTTGCAAGAAAAGGTGCCCAGTTGTTAAAATAACAGTGCTCTGAATGGCGCTGGGGTGAAGTGACATCACAGCCCCCACCCCTACAATGTAAACCACTTTTTGGTCACTCTGAACTTGTGTATGCAGAAAGTGCAGTCATTGTTCTGATGCCTTGTACAGTGTAAATAAAGTATTTCAACCAATGGCTCTGGAACTTATTTAGAAGACAATCAGCACCCAGTATCGGGTAGTTGCAGCCTATGAATTTTAGAATTTGATTATATTTTATTTCAACATTCCTACTGATAATGTCCAACTCATGAAGTACTCTCTAAATCTATTATTTAAAAGGGCTGCAGTTGAAACAACCTAATTTTTTCACATTACAGTATTAACCTGAAGTTAGATAATAGGTGAGACAAGAAACAATAAAGCTTAAAAATTTGCTACAGATTTGTAGAAAAATTTTAGAACAGATTTTATCCCTCTTGCAAAAATTGATAGGTAAGAATTTCATATTGTTCAACTTTCTAACACAACAATTGATAAAAATCAATTCACCAAGAGATAAATTTCAATAAACCAATTTCAAACCAACAGAAATTTCATATGAGTGAAAATAAGTAAATATAGGTATTACTGTATGTATGTACACACTGAATGGTTGGCCACCGCTTCGATACAATACTGGACCAATTTTTTCCCTTAATATTGCAGGGATTCTTCTAAACATGAAATCTATGAGTTTTGAGAGGATTTTGAGACCTTATTTAATCAATTGCATTTTTCAATACTTTCAGATTGGATGGTACTGGATCTAACTTCCAGATACCCAGTTTGATATCATCCCTCACATTCTCGATTGGATTGTGATCTGGTAATTGTGCAGGTCAACTAAGCAAGGTAAAGCTTCTGTCTTGCTCTTTGAATCCTCTGGGGACAATGTAAGCTGCATAACAGGGACCATTGTCTTGCTGAAAGTATCCATCTCTGGCAAAATAAATTTATAACTATAAAACAAAGTGCTTGATATGTGATAACACTTAAATACCTTTGGGCTTTCAGATGTTCTTCCACATGAATCAAAGAACTCATGAAATGGGAAGAAAACATCCCCCAAACCATAATATTGCCTCCATCAGCTTGAAAAGTTATGGCTTTGCATATGGGGTTCGTAATTTCATTATGTTTTCTCCATATCTGCACCCTGCTATCTACATGGTGTATTTGAAAATGGGATCCATAGGACCATGTGACCCTTTTCTAATTGCCTTGTGCTTTTTTTGCGAATTGAAGACATCTGTTCTTGTTCCAGGAAAACAGCAGAGCTTTCTGAACAGGTCATCAACTACCATAGCTTATACAGCATGTGTGATGAACAGTTCATTCAGAGACCTTTGCAGTTGCTCCTTGATTAAGGTTCCTTTCAATTTGAAGTGTGATTGCTCTTCTGTTGGAGTGGACAACTTCAGCAATTCTTTTTTCTGTGCAGACTTTCAGTAGCCTGTGATGACCACATGTCTGATATTAAGATCCAGTTTTCTGCTTGGGAATCTACTCTCTGTAAACATAAATAACCGATGCTCTAGTACACTTAGTAAATGAAACCTTTTAGATAATACTGGCTCTGAGGCTTCAAGCATCTACAATCATCCCGCATTCTAACACTGCTAAATTATGTTCCCCCCCTATTTCTTCATGAACAACACAGTGCAATTGATTCTTCACTCTATTCCTGCATTCCCCATTAATAGCTATCTCGCTCTCTAGTGGCAACAATGTGAAGTAATGTACATTTCCTGTATAAGTGTCAAGTGGTCATAATAATTCGGCTCAGTGTGTACATAATATTATAACACTTTTTGTAACAATTTAAAATAAACTAAAATACCAGTAAAAATTGCAATGTTATACAAATATAAAGTATGCAAACATTAACATTTATAAACTTGTATTATGAAATACATTAACAATATTGAAATAAAAAATACAATAAAAAGATATACCTTTTCTTTTGGCTTGTGCTATCAATTTTATTATAAAATCTAACACTTTATGACAATCTTTTGCAAAAACTCCTGCAAAATAAAGGTAACTATAAAAATCATGATTAGAGGGAATAAAAGTATGTTAAGAAATATCAATTATTCTCAACTAAAGAATTGCATGGTTGTAGAACAAATCATGTTAGAATAACAAAATTTTTAAATTTAAGGTCATATAATTGTATTTAACTGTGCAAAAAGAAATCAAATTTTATTTAATGCTTTCAAGCAGTAATGTACTGATATAGCAAAGAATGGGGTCTTACATTATATGAAAATAGAGTTAAAAAAAAAAAATTAAAAGGTCAAATTTTGAGGCCTTACAGCACTATTGTACAATTAAGACATTTTCTGAAAATAATTCCTTTTTCTTCTTTTTGGCCATGGTGAATTTGAGTTATAGTACTGTCTGGCAAAGTAAAAAGTACAAAGACCAAATCTGAGTGAAGGTAATTTATTTAAAAATTATTTTTTGTTTTTATCCTTGTTTCATTCAGACTTTTCGTTAATTTATACTGCTTGATTTTCAGAAGTCAGGAAAGCTCTTAGGAAGTATCAAGTTGATATATTCATTTCGAATCAATAAACGTTTTGAATTAAGATAAGATGCTGTAGTTTTTCTTTGCTTCACTTGTATACCATTAATTTATTAAATCTATATGACAATATACATTAATGGGCTGTAACAGACAAATTTCAATAAAAAATCATTTTCTACAATACATAGATTTATTAAAAATGCATTTTGGGAATATGTCAAAATCTGAATAGGATCTAAAAAATAAAATACTAACCATGCCAAAGTCTATCAACAAGACAGCTCGTAAAGTAGAAAACATTTGGCACAATGTTATTGTAGCTCCCACCCGCGACAATAGGCATGGCTGCTTGTTCTCCAAGTAGAACATCAGCAGCCAATAAATGGTCCATGACTAGAGATAAAATGTCGACTTGAAACTCGCACTGCTGGTTATGGGTTGCATCAATTGGTATGGCCTGCATTAAAAACAATATAAATGTAACAAAATTTTATTAGTATCAATTATTTTTAAGTACATATTCATAAAAATGAAATAAGATGCTATAACTAATCCTAAAGATCTTCAGATGTGATAAATAAATCTCTTAACTCGATTTTAAATATTTTAATTTTTAAAAAAATCACCTCAAGAAGAAGATCTATGACAGGGGAATGTTTTGGTGTAGGTGGCAAGGAAAAACTGTCAACTACTATTACGCGTAAGAAGTCCATCACAAATTTGCGGGCACTGTGAGTGGTCAGAGAATCTCTTTCATAATAACTGGAAGTGTCCTTGGATTGTAAAAATACAAATTGTTGCTCTGTAGTAAAAGGCTAGTAAGGAGAAAAATAGGAATATATTAATATGATGCATAGTTTTAAATGCATTTAAAAGTACCCTAAACAAAAATAAATTATTAAAAAGCTCATTAGAGAATATCTGAAATAATTAGTAGTCTTTTAAAACAATTTTCTCAAATTAGTTGGTTGTTACAATTAAATAAAAATATAATACAAGAAATATTGGGTATTTGCTACAACATAATTAATAAATAAAATTAAACTACACTAGGGTCTTTTTTATCTCACACAATTTTAAAATCACAGGGCCAAGAAAGACATTTTATTTTCTATATATGGAGGATCTATTCTAAAATAATTGAGGATCACTGTTTGTAAAGCAAGAAAATTACACCATTAAGTAACAGCTAATTTAATTTCTAAAAGTTTCAAACATAGTATATAAATCTATATAGAATACTAGCTGTACCCTGCCACGTGTTGCTGTGGCTCAGTCTTGTTAAACAGAAAGCACATGTTTTCAGTATGTTAAAACATTTGCATTGCAGGTATGATCTTTTATAAAAAAAAATGTATAAATATATATACACAAAACTTTCCTTAACTGTTATCATTTATAATTTGTTAACCAAATGCTTGAAGTTATTACGGTTAATTTTTGTCCTTATGTTATGAACCTATATATATAAATTTATTTACATTGTCCTTAAAATGCAGACCTCAAGTTTGAAGATAAAATTTTAAATGGCTATACTCTGGATTCCTTGAGGGCAATGGGTTGGTTTTACAATGCTTATGGATATTTTTATTAAATCATAGGTGTGTTCACAAATGCACATTTATCTAAACAATGTCACTTGGAAACATGAATTGTATTTTCTGATGTTATATAGGAAATGCTTTGATTTCGGAGTATATCTAGCAAGCAAAATTTTTAATGGCTCTGTGGTTCTCCAAGTTGAGGCGGTTTAATTTTTTCAGTGGTACAAAACATTTCTTTTATTTCTCCTTTAAATACCAGAGCATTGCAATAAGGATAAACTTCCATCATTGAGTAAATGAGAACATGCTGCCTGAACCTAGAATCTTCCACTGGGTTGTACCAGAATGCAAGGTGACTGTTACTGTGTGATTGCTCACCAAAAAGTCATGTTTGAAGCAGATGTGCTGTTTCTGGTTAACATCTTTCTGATGTTGTAAAACACGGATGATGTGCATGCAAATGTGCATCCTTAAGTCTGGCTGCATGTTGCTCTGCTGCGATCTCAGCATGTGTTTGTGCCATTTTTTGCCTGTTTTTCTCATTTGCTGATATCCATTCTTTCTCCGTTTGATGTGCAATTGCACTCGTTGTAGTACTTTTGCCTTGCAAGTATGACGACCTAAGTTTGATTTTCTGTAAGGCATTATTTTTATATAGTGAAGCCAACTGACTGCAATTAAAAAGGAAAAAAAATTCAAACAAAGTATTAAAAATTTTTTAAAAACTTAAAACTGCACTTAAAAAGAAAATTAAAACAAAATCATATAAAATCTCAAAGCATTCTTAAAAAAAGAAAAATCAGGAACAAAAAGAAAGGGCAAAATAAAAAATGCTAATGAAATATTTAACTTCAAACGTGCATCGATACACCTGAAATCCAACGCAATGAGAGGCTGAAGGTATTTTCAATCGAATACGCCAGGAAAATTCCAATATAAACATGGATTTTGCAGCAGAAATCTACGACAAAGTGTTGATAATGATGGAGTATTTTTGCAATTCACAATTCAATTAGCATTAGCAATTGTTATCAACAAAGTTAAGGGCCTATCTTTAAAACAGAGTGGCTTATATCTAGACACAGACTGCTTTTCACATGGACAATTATCTGTTATCTGTGTACTTAAATAGTAGCATCACCGCAGCCATGCAAATCGCACCATTTTCAATCCTTTTCTTTTTTCATACAAAAAATGTTAGAATCTTTGTTGTTTAGATATTAAGGTGCATGTGGCACAAATTTTGTTATGGTGATGCTAATACATAATTACTGATGTGTGTTACAGAGCAGCAGTCACCAATTGGTGATGCGTGAGAAATTTTGGATGGTATGCAGAAAAATTGGGACATTATTTATACTTTTATGAAGATTCAGTTTAAAGATGAACAAAATAACATATTATAGAACATGGATTATTCTTTACTAAAAGCTTTTAGTTACCGAAATAACTAAATGAAAAACAAATGAACAAAATTCCTGAGGTTAGCGATTTTTGGTAATCTCAACCAATTTTTGGAAAATTGGTGGCAAAACACTTCAGTCTGTTGATTGTTGCTTTTCATGAAGCTTATTTTCAGGGGTATGGAAGATTAAATAAAAATGTAAATATAACTATAGTGGTAAACCACATAGAGGTCAATCCTATTAGTGAACCGCAAATTATAAAGTTTAAGTGATTCATGAAGTGTTGAAAAATAGCAACTACTGCTCTAAAGTAGGCACAGCAGACAATTTCTGTATCTATACAGACAATGAAGCGACACAAAATGTTTACCCATAAGCATTGTAAAATTAATCCTTTGACCTCAAGAAGAGTCATTTTAAATTTATTTTCAAACTTGACACCTCCCCTATGGAGACAATGCAAATAATTTTAGATTCATAACATGACAAAAAACCATAACTTGGAAGTATTCTGTTAACAAATTACAAATGAAATCTCTTTAAAAAAGTTTTGTTAACGTATATTTCCACATTTTTTTAATAAAAAAAAAAAAAATCATACCTCAAGTGCAAGCAGTTAAAGATATTAGAAATGTGTGCTTTCCCTTTTCTTTCTTTTTAACCAGACTGAGCCACAGGAAAACGTGGTTGGGTACAGCTAGCTATAACAAACTTAAATGATAAAAAGCTATCAAAAACCAATAATTAAAAACAAATTATCAATATTTTGATGAAATCACCAAAAAAAGTTGCAAGCAAAGGTACTTGGGTACTGTTGCAACTATATCAACCTCGATTTTGTTCGCGTCATGCATGGTGAATTGGCAATTAAGTGCTAATGTTGCCAATATGGTTGCGATAATACATAAATATAAAAACAAATGCAAAATATACATCAGAAAATCTTAGTTTTTCCATTTGTATTTCACATTAACACCAAATAAAATTTTTAAATTTACACAAAAATAGATATTTTGTGAGTCTAATGTTATTGCCCAAACTTTTAAAATTTCAATAACTATTTCGTGGAAAAATTCACTGCCAAGTGCAAAAAAGTATTATTATTGTGCATAAACAGGCATAGAATGGTTTTCCCTTTTTGAATGCATATTGCAGTATTTGGCGATGTCTTTTGATTTTAGGTAAATGGCCAACTAAAATATATATATATATATATAAGTACCAAAAAAAATTATATATTAATTTAATTTAGATTCATTGGAAAGAGAAAAAAAGGTGGAAGATTTTAAGCGATCAATACTCGTTTGTGGAGAGATTTTGAAATCACGCTAAACACATCCATATAGTGTACAATTAGTATTTTATATATAAAAATTATCCAAAGTAAATATCCTGAGTTTAAAAATAAATTGAAAAATGATATACAATTCTAACACTAATTGACATAAAAAGAGTTGAACTATCTTTATCAACATGAAAGTATAATTTGAAAAAATAATTACAATCATATTAACCACCTGCTTCCTCAACATGCATTTGAGCCATCTGTCTGTTTTGCTCATTCACTGATGCCTACTCTAATTTGATGAGCAACTACCCCTCGCACTGCGTTTGCTTCGCCAGTATGATGACCTAAGTTAGAGTTTCTGCGATACAATTTTATGTACTGAAGCCGACTACTGCAGTAAAAATATGTAGGTTAAAACAAAAACATATGAAATTACAAAACAGCTCTGAGTGGGCCTTGTATCCGAATTCTATTTGGGCCCTTTTTCAGATATGAGCACCATGTAAGTGGAACTGTATTAACATTCGTTGGGGCCCCTGCATCATTGATACAGCAGTAGCTCTACGTCCCTGACAAAAGCAAAAAAGCAAACCATAATAACTTCAAGTATTTTTTTAACAAATTACTAATGGAATATGTTTAAGAAAGTTATAATTTTATAAAGCAATCAAAAACAAAATAAGGTGCAATATTTTGATGACTCAAAATCAGAAAATCTTAGTTTTACTATTTGTATTTCAATAGTAACATCAAATGAAAGGTACTTACGTATTATCGCAACCTATTGGCAACATTGTATAAAATGAAGCACATGATTGCCAATTCCGCGCGTACAACATTTGCGAAAATGGAATGGCCAACTTTGTGAGTTATCATGAAAGTTGGCGATTATTGCGATAATACGTAAGAATCAAATGAAATTTAAAAAGTTGTCTAAAACAGAGAAAAAACATTCTTATTAAAATTTATTAATTCGTCAAATTAAAATGTCTCCAAGGGGGAAAAAAATATTGTTTCCAAACATTGAATGTTATATCGCGGCATTTGGATACGTCTTTTTATTTGAGGTAAATGGTTAACGGAAACTATTTGGTAGAAAAATAAGTAGCGTACAGAAGTCAATTATGTAAATTTCATTTTTGCTTAATAAAAAGAAATAAATTTAGCTTAAAATTACAGAAAAAAACACAATGTAGAATATAAGCAAAGTCGTAAACATCCCGCGATAATGTTATCCGATTGCTGCCATAACTACAAAACAAAATTTGAGTTGTTGAAAGAATAATTTTTAAAAAATGATTTATTCGAAAAAGAATCACAATTACATATCAAAGAACAAAAAAATAGATAAATATGACAACCAATAAACATAATCATAGTAGAATTATACAATAATTCGGAAAAATCCATGCGTATAGTTTAAATTTTCGCATTCAAAGCGAATTGTGACATCTATGACGTCATAACACCAAAAAATCACTTAAAATTAAACTTAAAAAAATTTAAGAGTGAATTTCAAAATAAAAAGTACATAAGATCCTGACTGGAGTCAACTGCCATGTCGTGTCAATATTTCAGATAAATCCATGCAGAACTTTTCTTCGAGTTATGCGAGCGTACACAAACCAAAACAACATTTTTATATATATAGATTATTTCTTAAACACTGATCTAAACATAAAATGAGTCCTAAAATTCCAAAATGAAAGAAGATTCATTCAGCTGGATAACAAGAATAATATACAAAAAATAAATAAACTTTGATTAAAAAAATCAACACTGTAAATTTTTTTAAAAACAATTCATCCTCTCATAACATTATCAGACAAAATTCTTCAATGGTTTCAAGTATAGCAGGTCTAATAGGATCTTCCTAGGGAAGACTGTGATTTTGATTTATTTGATGGAAACAAATGCACTTATTATGAATATGTAGTTAAGAATAATTAATTTATATTAAACCTAGCATTTGTAATAAGTTTTACTATTTTCTGAGGCAATATGCTAGTGTTCCTAATTCTGTTACCTTTTTAATGAAACAATAAGTTAATATTAATGTAAAGCATGCCAGTTCTATAGATAATAAAGGGGAAAAAACCCCACAAATCTAAAAAACATAAGTTTTAGCCTTTCTCCCACACAGTTTTTCAAATTACTGCACTTTTAACACAAAAAATACACAAATCATGGATGTGTGTTAAACACACCAGGTATAAAAATGATAGTTTTAAAAGTAAAAAAAGCAGATGAGCATAGAAAAAAAAATAGGTTGAAATACTGTTCATTTAAAAGAAATGATATGCCTTACAAACTAAAAGAGTGGTAGTTCTAGAAGAAAACTATTTTGCCCCTACAGTCTGGGATAATAACAAGAATAAATGACTTCAAAACATAAGAGCGTTGCATACATGCAATTCAGGTTTCTTTGTAAAAAAGGGGAAGCATGTATAACGAATATATCTAAAAACTAAAAAATGCAACATAGTATATGTGCAGCAAGTATAGGTGTGTTATACGCCAGATTTTATGTTAAATAAAATTATTTATTTAATTTTGCATATTTTTTGGAGAATAAGAAATGTATCTCAAACATTTTCTAAACAAATTGTACCTTTCTTACACTACTTATTGGGGAATTGCATAAACAAAAAAAAAAAAAAAAAGAGTTAGATGTATACATGAGGTTCATTTCAATACTGCATTTCAACATCTAACTATATTTTTCTCGTGATTTCCCATCTTCCTCTTATAGATATGTGTCATATTATAAACAAATAGCAAAGCCATCTTTCTGGCCTCTCCTTGTTATTAAAAAGCAAATAAATAAAATCTTACATTAAAATTAAAAATACAGCAAAAGTTGTCTAGCTGTTTCCTTACCTGGTATTCATCTAAAGGTGAGTTCACCATTTCTTGTTCAGGTGGTGGCTGATTAGGAGAGAACATAGTGCACACCAGAGCACTGATGACATCTTGTGACATACAGACACTTACGAAATCTGAACGATTGTGGTACAATGATATGAAGAAGTGAAGGAGAGTCACTGCATAATCTGACACAATATCATCCAGATCAAGAGCCTATACAGGAAACAAATTAGTTGTTTTTGATTAGCTTGTGTTAGCCATGTGTAGAACTACAAGGGTAAGTTGAAAAATAAGTTTCCTCTGTCGACTGTGGTCAGAGTTGTGTATGAAAGTCAAAAAATAGAATGAGACATTAAAGATATGACATACCTTTATTTTATTATTCTCATACGAGTACGTTGAGACATTTGTCATATCGCTTGATAAGCTTCAAAAAGTCCTCCAAGAAAAAATCAAGGTTTTGCATATGGAAGAAGCGTTGAATGGCTATGGGCGAAAGGCAACACAGCAGGAAAACGCGCAAGTCACCGATACACCATTGGGTAGAGGTCGCTGCAAATCAAGCAGATGGCGCTGTTGCAGTGCCTGCGCAAAGCGGAGACCAGCCTCTCATTTGAGCCCCGGTAGGTATGGAGAGAAGGTGCGTTTTGAATTCGTGGTCAAAGGAGGAAGTGAGAGCGGTTATCCGCTATGAATGGGCATGTGGAGTATCAGGAACAGAAATTCATAACTGCCTCGTGGAAGTCTATGGGCTAGGTGTGATGTTGAAGCAAATGGTGTGGAGATGGTGTCTCACATTCAGTGATGGACGTCAGCAAATGGAGGACATACTGAGAGCTAGACGGACGTGCATGACCACTACAGATGCAAATGTCAGGAAGGTGGATGACATGATTAGAGCGAACCGGCGTATCACCATCGATGAAGTAGCGGAAGAACTTGGAATCTCACATTAGACATCTCACATTTTGAGCGAGCTCAAAACATCATCCACGACATTCTTCGATACGGAAAAGTGTCAGCACGATGGGTGCCCCGACAATTGACCTTGACACACCAGGAACAACGCATGGCGGTCAGCCTGAAACATCTTGTGCATTACCATGAAGATGGCAATGACTTTCTGTTTCGGACTGTGACGGGGGATGAAACGTGGGTCCACCATTTCACACCAGAATCGAAGGCCACATCTATGGAGTGGAAACATCCGTCATCACCTGTCCGAAAGAAGTTCAAGACAACTCCCTCTGCAGGTAAAGTGCCCCTCACAGTTTTCTGGGACACCCAAGGAGTTTTGTTGCTGGACTTTTTGGAGGTTGGAACCATCAATGCTACGCGCTACTGTGACACCCTGTCGAAATTGAAAGAGGCGATTCGGAAAAAGCGGCCTGGCCTACTCACATCTGGCGTTCTGCTGTTGGATGGCAATGCCAGACCACATTTGGCGACGGCAACGCAAAACCATATTGCACAACTCTTGGTTGGGAGCGCCTACACCATCTGCCATACACTCCTGATCTCGCACCAAGCGACTTCCATCTGTTTCCGGCTTTGAAGAAAAAGCTCGGGGGAAGGCGCTTTGGAAGCAATACTGAAGTGAAACAAGCCGTTCAACGCTTCTTCCATATGCAAAGCCCTGATTTTTCCTGGAGAGCTTTTTGAAGCTTATTAAGTGATATGACAAATGTCTCTATGTACTTGGTACCTATGTGAAAAAGTAAAGGTATGTCATATCTTTAATGTCTCATTCTATTTTTTGACTTTCATACACAACTCTGACCACAATCGACAGGGGAAACTTATTTTTCAACTTACCCTCGTATATTATCCGTAATCTGTACAAAGATTGATAAAATATCTTAAAAATTATGGTTTTTTTTAAAAAAAAAATTGTGTTTTTTGTTTTTTTTCTCTTTTTACGAGAAATATTTAAGCATAATTTTTTCTAAGTTTTTTGTTTCCCGAGCAATGCCGGGCTAAGCGGAGGAGCTGGGGGGTCACTTTGAAAAAGAGTATTAGAAGAGTTGATTTTGTGAAGGAAAGGGAAAATTTATAAAAGTAGAGAAAGCCCGTGCAACGCCGGGCCATGCAGCTAGTTGTTTAAAAAATTTGCCCATCTCTAATCTAGTTGATTAGTTTCTCTCAAAAAGAAAAAAAAAAGGTTGAAATCCCCCACCAAGGCTTGTAGATTTTTCTGGCAGAACTATTTCAAGCCAATTTATTTGGTCATCTCCAATAAGGTATAAAACACAAGTTCACAAGATTTAAATGAATAACTTAATTTCAATTATAGCAGCATAGTAGTGTTGCACACAGCAGTAAATTCCACTTGATTATCATAAGTTTAAACCGATTTTTAAGTTTTAGTAATCAGTTACATAGTTCTCAGTTTAATTCATGTAATATCAAATTAAGTGATTCAAGTGTTTGGGCAAATACAACATCAAAAATTGTAGTGAAATAACACAAGTATATTTTTCACCACATTTAAGGTGATTTTTTTAAATATTTCACATGTAAAATAAATTAGGAATAAACTGAGAGAAACCAATTGGCAAATTAATTTTATGTACGATGATCATTACAAAAACATGCAACTTAGTTCAAAGGCATTTTAACCTCAGTAAGTCACTATTACTTAAAAGGTAATATCTTTTATTTATTGTAACAAATGCTTAGAAACAATTTTTTGAATGATAAAAATTATAAATAACTTACATTATGTATTATTGCTCTGATCATAGCTAAAACAACGACACAGGGTTCTTGACAAATTTCTCCCCTAGGAATTATCTGATTATTTGGGTTCTGGCCAGTAGGAGCACCAAAGAGGTAGGACCAAACAGAGTCCATTATCAACTAAAGAGAATATCAATAGTTCAATAGTATAGTTTATACTCCATATGTAATATAACAAAAAAAAAAATCTTTAATTTATAACAT
Organism: Trichonephila inaurata madagascariensis; assembly: GCA_019973955.1. NCBI lineage: Eukaryota > Metazoa > Arthropoda > Arachnida > Araneae > Nephilidae > Trichonephila > Trichonephila inaurata. Next base: position 445,925 of record BMAV01004421.1, on the reverse strand, counting down.
AAGAATATTTTATTAAAATTTCAGTGACTGAACTTCAGTTACAAAACTGTCTGATATTTATGAGACATGTCTAAAAATTAAGTACTGTTTCAGAAAAACTTGCAAAATTCTTTTCTCTAAACAAAATTTATTTCTTTACGAAAGAGCATATCAGAAACTATTTTTTTGCAGTTACCACTATTGTTCACATCAGGAAACCACCTTATATAACCTCTTTTAAAGAAAGATGCCACCAGTTAACCATTTTTGAAATTTATAGAAATTCATTACAAAGCAATCTTATTGTGAACTGCCTGTTTTCATGAATTTTCCCACTCACTTTTTCAACCAAACCATTACTAACAGAAAGCCGCCCACTCTGTGCTTCGTCATGCTCATCAATGTGTGTGAATTGTCAAACCATTTTCTCACCATTTCATCTCTAAAATTGAGGAGGAATTTCAACTGGATTAAAATTTTTTTATGGTAAAAAAAAAACAACTACAGAACACTCTTCATAGTCAGCAGGATCAACAACTGTTTTAAACATTCACTAACACAAGCAAAAATAACACCATCAGGCTGTAATTGTGTCACTGGACTAACAATCAACCAGAAACACGTGTGAGCATGTTTTGAAATGAAAAACTATCCCTGGGGTCATAATAGAACAAAATAGTACTTAGTTAAGGGTAGCAAAGTTCTCAATTAAAAATAACATGTTTCAAAGTGCTTATGTTTCTTCCATTGTCAGCCATTTAATTAATACTAATCAGATTTATAATATCAATTTAAATTTTAATTTAATATTTTAAATTTATCAGCAGCTTTGCCTATTTCATGACTTTATTTCTTTATAACGGAGCAAAAAATAATAAGTATGCAGCATTTTAAAGCATTCAAAAATTTGCACAAAGGATACTTTATAAAAATATATTAATTCTAATATGTTATTTAGATGGTTTGAAAATACTTTGCTGGAATTTTACTTTCATAAGTTAAAAACTTATTTCCTATTTTAAATGGAAAAATAATGAATTTTTAACAATTGACAAGTAAATAACTAGCACATCGAGAAAGAAAATTTAGAAAATACATCGAAAAAGTATAATATAAAAATTCCTGTTATTAAATTATCAGAGACAAATAAGTCAAGGTATATAAAATTTAAACATGCTAAAATTTATACTAAAGTAGCTACAGAATGTAACAAAGTAGTTTTACTTAAAAAAAATAAATAATGGTATTTAACCCTCTTGCTGAATTGTTATTTTATCAAAGTAGGTTCAAAAATTGCGTTTTTTATTACGCATTTCAAATCTACATATTAAATCTGCATTTTAGAATTAAAATATACAAAAAAAAAAGTGTGAAATAGTTTTCATTTTAAAATATAGAATTAGATCATACAAACAACATAAATGAATACATAAACAGGAAAAGCACAGCTAAATACCTGCGGAAATCATGGGTCGACCAGTGAAAGGATTAACACTAACCTAAAATAACAATTGCTAACCTTTACTGTTGGTGGCAAAGGAGCTGGAAAAAGTCCTAGTAAAATGGATAGTAACAGAAAATATGCTTCTGCGATTTCTACATGATGAACCATCAGGAACTGCAGATGCTGGAATCCAGGAACATGAGAAGCTTCTTCAGTTACATCAACACTTCCCAACGATTTCATGTTAGATCCACTCACATTAAAACCTGAAGGGGAAAAAAATTGATTTTGAAGACCTGACTGAGCTTACCAACAGATTCTTAAGGAAAAGAACAACAATGAGTGCCCTAGCCCAATGATCAGTGCTAATCATTTATCAAAGAAAAATGTAACAGAAAACCACTAAACAAAGAAGAGACAAATTTCCATTTTATTTAATGATATAAAATACTTTAAGCATTCAATAGAGAGATTCAAAGTATACCTTAAGCATTCAATATATCTTTAGTTTAATTTTTAAACAAATAAAAAAATAAACAAGATTATTCAAATGATAATAATGTATTCCCCCCCCCCTTTCCCTCAATTTAGATTGAGTTACCTTTAGATTCAAAACATCTATAAAGTAAAATATTAAAGCCCGCATTTCATACACAATAGAAAGAATAGCATTAATGAAAATCTGGAAGTTGCATACTTGATTACAGTCAGTTTAACTTTACTTCTGATGAACATAAAATGCATAATAAAACTAAAAAAAATTCACACTCAATATAATTACCCAAGGCCAAATCCACTCTATTGCTCAGAACAGCATCTGTCTCTGCAATCCAACCCCCGTTAACAGATGATTCTCTAAATATCTGTAGTAAATGTTGATGACTCAAAAACACTGCTAAGATTTTAAGGCCCAATACAACAGTTGTAGGATGAAGATGTTCCTGGACAAACAACAATACCCAATCATAGCCCAAACATTTGATGACTGTTTCACAGAATCTGAAGAAGAATTAACATAGATCATTAATTCAAATGTGAAAAATTATTGAATTTCTCCATGAACTAACTATTTGTAGCAATCAAATGATTTTCTTTATCATGAAGCCAAAAAAAATTATATTCTACATCAAATTATTATTCCTGGCAAAAAAATGTTAATTTAAAATTTTAAAAATTATTTGGCATTTGATAATTTGATTTTCAATGCTTCAGTAGGATCAGAGGTATTAAAGTTTGATTAAGACAAAGATGATAGTTTTATTTGCTAGCTTAAGTTTAAACTGTATTCTTATTTAAATAATAAAAACATTTTATCACATGAAAAATAGATCTACAAATGTTTAAAATAAATAAAAATTTATTTGTGTGACAGTTGAAGAAATTATAACAGCATTAAGGAAGAAAATACTAATTAAAAATCCATCGATTAAAATGTGAATGGAATTAACAGAATAAACAAAATGGTGCTAATTTCTTATAGTCATATCACTTTTTATCTTTTTCTTAACTTGGTGGTTTTTTGGAGCAAAGAATTTTCATTTGACTTAGATTTTAGTTACATAAAAAACTTATTATCATGGGGGTACTCTAAATAGCTGTCAAGTCCTCTCATGAGGTTGGTGAAATGGGAAAAGAGGTAGGAGGCCCCTGATCACGTCCAAAAGGTATTCTCTCAAAATTGGGGTGGAACCGGGACAATGTCACTCGTAAATCTAGCCCTTTGCCACAATGAATTTCGTGGGGCTCAATCTGACAATGTCAGACAAGTGGCATTAGTAACAACAATAAAAAGAACATCTTAAAACTACAAACAACAAGAAATACAAAATAAGTATCAATATTACGCATAATTGGCTGTTCCTGATCTTGAAAGTAAAGAAGACAGTAAAGCAAGGCAATGGTTTCTGAGAAGAATGTTTTGGTTATTTTTGGAATCAACAAAATCTTTCTTTTCTGAAAAGAGAAAATCATAATATTTTAATATAGTTATCTAAATATATTTTTAAAGAAAAAATTACATTAACCCTCCAAGCGGTCTGCACGTAAAATTCCGTCATTCTAGAGATGCTTTTTCTGCCTTCAAGCAAGATTCCCAAAAGCGGCCGAGCTGCATTCTTAAAAATACGGCTCAACCGCTTTTGAGAGCCCCACCTGAATGCAAAAAAATATGTGCAGTGCATTTTTGAAGCATCTCCAGAATGGCAAGACTTTAATTGAAGACCACTTAGAGGGTTAAAAATGTGAGTTTAATATAATTTATTTAAAAATCTTCTGGGCAAAAAAAAAAAAAACAACCTTTAATGTATAAGATATAAAAGAAATATACTGTCCCTATCAAAGTCTGCAGCTACACAATGAAAACTTTTATTTATATTAAGATAATTCACGGGATGCTTTGAGATCCTACAAGACTTTTATGCAAAACATCTACCATTTCACAACAAAGAACTGTGATTTTACCATTCAAATTACTACATAAATAAAGGTATTCAAAAGAAATTATAAAGTGTAAACCTCAAATCTTTGACAAAAGATGAAATATTTTCTTGAGAAGACCACTGAATGTGTTAAACAGGAAACTTTTGAAAAATTATGCAATGGCTAAAATAGTAGTTAAAAGGAATTTATTAATAAAGAATTTAATACATAAACATTTTTTGATGCTTTGGAAAACAGGTGTGTTAATTCTATTACATTTTTACAATTTACTTCAAAAATAAAACAACATAAAACTGAAAATATAACAGAAGTTAATTAATATCTATAGGTGAAAAATTGCTTCCCAATAAATTATGAGAAAAGCATAAGTGCATTTAACTTTTCATTTAAATATGCTACATTTCTAAAAGCCGGCCATTCGGTATAGTGGTTAGTGATGCTCGCTGCTGTTTCATATGGTCTGGGTTCAAATCCTGGAGAAGGCATGGATGTATGTAAATATATAATGCCTTCGCGGCTCTAAATAGCTGTCAAGCTGCGAGTTTTATTGTGAAACTGGTGGAAGGGGAAGAGAGGTGGGAGGACTCAGACCTCCTCCACAGTGTTGTCTCTCAAAATTGGGATGGGACCAAACCAAATTGTACCGTCACCTGAATGGTGTTCAAAGGTACGGCTAATGATAGGCATACAGCCCTTTGCCATGATGAATTTTGTGAGGTTCCATATGACACTGTCAGACAAATGGCAATAGCAACAACAGCATATTTTTAAAAACAGCAGTATTCATTTTAAACAATGTTAATTTTTTCTATGAGGAAATTAAATAATTTAAAAACTTCTCTACCTTATTCCATAAGTATTTAAACTAACAATCTTTTTATAAAACAAGAAAGTTACATTACTCTCATATAAATTTTTAACAATTATAAACTTCACATAAAATACTAATACATGAAATCAAAATAAACATAAATACACATTCTTATAAAATAAAATACAGCATTGGGAAACATACCAGAATTAACAAGAGCATTATTGATATTTCCTTTAATACTCATTTCTTTCTCTTTTACAGAAGATAATGGAATAGTTGCAGCAACAAATTGACCAAAACTTGAAGAAAAAATTACATAAAATCAGTTACAATTACAATGAATTAGTTTCAGAAGCAATTTCGATTATATTATGAATGACAAAATTTTAGTTCAAGTTCAGAGATATGAGAGCCATGAATTTAAAGCCTTGATTCTTATAATTTCAAATATCAAACTGAAAGTGAAACAGAAATCTACACTAATAAAGGAAGATTTTGTGTGTTTTTACATAGCAGCATAAAAATAGAAAGATTTAAATACATGCAATTTAGTATGCTGAAACAAATGGCAATAATTATGTACATTTTTAATGATGGAGAAAGATTTTTTTTAAAAATTTGTTTTAGATTTTTTTTTAAATTTACTTTTGAAAAAATTTTCAAAGCTCAGGCAATCTGATGTCATACCTATTTTAAAAGTCACAAATTATTCTTCATGTAGTTTTTTAGAGACTGTTACTTATTTGCCTTATTATATATACTTACTTATTCATTCTGGTAGAATAACAATTGCTTTTTGAATAAATCACTGCAAAAAATATACTTTTAGCTATGAATTTTAATATTGGCAGAACATTTTACAATTTTGGATCTATTTGTTTTAGAGTTTTTAAACTGGTTAATATTAATATTGTATTTTTTTGTTATTTCACACTTTCATAAGTAGATAGTAGTTGTTTTTTTATTCCAATTAATGTTAATGCTCTAATTTCTTTTTCAATTTATTCCTTAACTAAATTGGTTTATGTGTGAGTAGTCTATTACAGATAGTTTTGAACTAAGTTATAGTCAGCTTTATGATTTCCATCTCAGTTTTAGGTTTTCTGATATGTATCATTTTATGGAATTGGTTTACAGTAAAATTTCAATGTTCTACCAGCTAAGCTTAATTTATATTTTTTAATAATTAACTATTTTTCTGATATGATTTGTATTAATTCATTTCTATATATCTTTTTTTTTTTTTTTTTTTGCCTATTCATTTTCTTTTTATTTTAAAACCTATAATTCTATTAAATTATTCTTTCATTGCAAGCAAAATGCAATTTTATGAAAAATATTTGAGAAGATATATCAAAAAAGAGTTTATTTTACGATTTTCTATATGTTGTCTTGGACTAAATTTAGTGCCAATTTAAAGAAAATTGAAAAGTTTACTAATCCAATCATAAAATTTTATTTTTAAAAACTCAACATGTGTAAGAAACAAGACATTACAGCTTTTGAAATAATTTCTAAAACAAATCATATATGATTAATACATTATTTTATAATCTTACACAATTTCTATTGCTGAAATTATAAGCAAGATTATATTCAGTTATACATTTACAGCAGTTAAATTAATTTACAAACATCACCGATTTCAAATTAAAAAAAAAAAACAGTAAAACTTGTTTTTGTGCGGTAGATAGGGACAACATAAAAAGAAATCGCACAAAAAAATGTTCGAAAATATTTCATTAATACTCACATATGTCAAACAACTTTGTCAACATATGATAGAAAATTTTCTTTATGCAGTGGAAAGAGACCACATAAAAAAAAAAGTTGAATGTAGAAAATACATAAACTATTTATAAAATTTATCAGAAAGTACTTCCATAACAAAATAAATTATTAAATATTTTACAGATGGAAACATTTTAAAAACATTTAATTTCTCAATATGCATGGAGAAGTTTCCAAATGCACATACATAATTCACTGCTACTCATCGCAATCCAAAGCGCCCATCTTCCCGTAGATGAATTAGTTCAAAATTGCTTTCGTCACTTGAAGAAAGAATTTCGATTTATTTTTTGTTGGCATATACATTATAGTAAATGCCCATAAAACGCTGAGTTATTAAAACTCAATAGTAGGTAAAAGCATTTATGGCAGGGAAGCATTTGCTGAAGTAAGAGATGGCTAAAAAGGAAAAACACATATCATTC
>BMAV01004421.1:404729-427732 GCA_019973955.1 Trichonephila inaurata madagascariensis | reverse complement strand
GCATGTTCTTAACTTCTTCATATGAATCTAGCTTATCCACAAGTTGTAGAGGATTGTTCCAATTACACCACTGGCCCAAAAAGTGATCTTTGTAATCTTGAGGTGTTTTCTTTTTAATTTGATCTGCCACAATCAAATCTTTCAATTCTTCAAGCGTGGTAACTTTGGATTCTTTGAGCCACCCATCAAAATATGTTTGCAAGTCAATATAAAAGTCACGCCAGGTTTTTATAGGATCTTTGGTGTGCCGGGAAAACATCTGCCGAAATTTTTCTGCACTTAATTTAAAGCGTTTTAGTAGAATTTGTTTGACTTTATAATAGTCTTGAGCATCAACAACAGCTTCTTTTGCGATTAAATTTGAAACTTCAGTCGGTAAAAGACCAACAAGATACACCACCCACTGTGGAACTGGAACTTTTAAAAATGTTAATTGCCTTTCGAAGAGGTCTAGAAAAATTGTTACATCAGTTGTTTTTGGATCAAAAATCGGAAGTAACTTATGTTCTAACCTTGGCATGTTGGAGTCTGCAGAAGACACCAGTGCAGAGTTTGTAGTTTTAGAAGTATCAGTTTTAATTTGAAGTTTTTGCAGTTCAAATGTTCGTTGGTTTTCCTTATCTCTTTCATCTCACAATTCGAGCTCTTTTCTATCACTAATAATATGATTTAAACATTCTTTAGTAAAATCTACATCATAACCTTCACTTTTTAAGATCGCGTCTTTTATGTCAAGAACTTTGAAATTGTCTGGTATTGATGTCTAGCATTTCCGCCAATTCAAGGAGGTCCTGCCTGCGACCTTTTGCTAAATAGGCCATTGTGAAATGTCACTTGAAATTAATTACAAATTTATTCTTTAAACTTTAAATTTAACCAAATGTTATTATTTAATTAATAATACAGCATTATACCACATAAAATAATATCTTAATTTGTTACAATATGCAATTCGAAAAAATTTTCATGAATCACAACATAAAAATGTTCGTTCTTTTCACTTTTAATACACAATCAAAGTAAAATTACTATCAAACTTTTAGATAAAAAAAATCATCAAAATGATCGGAAAACACATTTGAATTATATCATACCACAAGTAAAATAAAAAATCATATATGCATAAATAAAAGTTCTACTTAGCCAAAACAAAATTTCTTATTAATATTCAATAAGAAAAACAAGTTATTACACTTTATACCATAAAAACATGCATAGAACTCAGAATTATTTGTTGAACGTTTCGTACAACCTTGCACTGTCTTTTTTTATTTTAATTTATTTATTTTCGCTTATACTGCATAAAATATCTCATCATAGTTTCAAAAATGAATCATAGCTTAAAATTAATTCTAGCAAGAGAAAGGAAATGGATAAATATTCTTTTTTCTTTTAAACCACTGAATATTTTATGTAACTGAGGGAAATCTTAAGTAATACACATTTTTCTACCAAAAATTATACACATAAATGATTTTATCAAAAATAGCACATAACAAAACAAAAGAAGCTTCAGAGCTTCATGCTTTTGAACAAAGATTATAATCATTTAAAAAAAAGAGAATACATATGTATATATTGTTTTGAGTTCTCACTTTCGCTTTTAAGTAAACAACGTTATACGCATTAGCTTAAAACAAGTCAGCATATATTTAAAGAACATGGAATATACTGTAAACTGTATATTATACTAATGTTTAGCAAATGACATTTCTTAAAATAAGAAAAAGATTTCTTAATTCAATGAGTACAGTTTATATAATTTGCACAGGAATGTACAGAAATGTTTTCTAATACTGAACAATGAGACAATACTTAAAGAATTAAGAATTTAACTAATAAATTATTTCAGATATTAAATCCAATTTGCACTTTGGCATGCAATAATGAAACGAGTATTAAAAGTATAATACTTTAAAGAAAATTCAAGATAAAAAGCTTTACCTGTTCTACGGGTGAGAACTGAATAATTAAACCATATAAGTTGAACAACATTAGTGCTGTTAACCTGAAAATTAATACTGAGCAACGGCCAAGCTTCTGCAACTAATACACGTTGGGCATCAAATTATGATGTGGTGGGCGCCAAATGATAAGGGACAGACGGGGAAGGGGTTCTTTACTAAGTCCACTAGTTATTAAAACACGTTTATTAGACAAAACAAACACATTTACATACATAACTAGAGAACTAACAGTTGACATAGAATTGAAAGAGATCGGAGCGCATGCTCAAACGTCCTTACAGTTCCGAAACTTGGCCATCACTGAAGATTGTTCTGTTTGCTAGAGGGCGCAAAAGTCTCTTTACTGTTAATATGGAAGAGTCTAAATAACGGGGGGTTACAACACTATAAATGCATGGTGACATATAAAACCACACATCTCTAATTTTAAAAAAAAGCTATTAATTTAACTGGAACCAATATAATCTTTCATACATTACAAAACTACAACTATTTTCAAGGTTGATATCAATAAATTAATTAAAACACTTGATTATATAACATAAACAACATGAAAGCCTCATTGGCATGAATAATGGTGAAAAATTAGTTTTTAATAATAATTATACAAATTATTTTTAAACATTCAAATAATCATGCTAAATAATACAGTAATATATTGAATGGAATTGATTTTGAAATTTTTTTAAATACTTTTCTTTCACAAATTTAATAAACTGCTCAGCTATAATCTAATCATCCCTTTTCACAAAGTAGGAATTTATTAGTTGGTACATATTAATTATTATTATTATTATTATTTTTTTTTGCTTTACACAGCAATATAATTTTTTTAGAACTATCATCAAATTATTACAAAAAAAAAAAAAAAAAAAAAAAAAAAAAAATTGATGTAACAGTTTAGTCTAGAATTCTAATACTTTCTTTTTTTTACATTAAAAACACAGCTATAAAACCATACGCTTTCTTGAATGTCTTCTCACTGGTACTAAAGCTCTTATGTTAATTCAGCTCCAGATACTTCCTCCAGGCATAAGACATTCAATCAAAAGGAGGTACATCTGACAAAGTTCATTAATTATCCTTCGACAAACCTTGCCTATTGATTTCCAAGTACTTTACCAACACCATAATTATGCTAGTTAATTAAATTTAATAATGGAACTATATTAATAATTGAATTTTTACATAAAATTTCTTTAATTCTGATGGGGGGGGGGGTAATACTGTTCAATAAATATTATTAATTACAATTTTAACCATCACAAATTCTTATAACAGCAATTTTATAATATTCATAAATTGTATCCACACAGAAATAAAACAAACTCTGAGATAAATGCTAAACCAAAACTCAACTACTAAAAATAAACATTCCTTCAAAAAAAAAAAAAAAAAAATTGTAGATTGCAGCGAAAATGTGAATCACCTGGTATCTTTTCATCCTATCCATTTCTTGTTGAGCAGCTCTATTACTTTTGACAACACACACCAAGGCTTTGACAGCAGCATAAAGACCTTCAACATCTTTTGCCATGGCAACAAGGCCCAAAAGAGTTGCTGTCCCACCAACATTGTCGATTGTCAATGACACAGGATGAGGAACAAAAGTTCTAGCACCTATTTTGAAATTCGTAAAAGTTATAATTTAATAGTCTACAGTAAAACTGTCTCAACATCATATTTTTAAACATTAATTGAAAGAATAAAAGACAAAATAAAGAAATAGGAATTATTTCCCATTTGTACCTAATGAATTTATCTAAACATAAAAATTTGAGTTTTCCACAATAAAAAAATTTGCAAAATTTCTGCTATATCTATTGTGTAACTTTGATGAATATTCAAATTGATAAAAATAAATAAAAAAGGAAAATAATCTTTTAATATGTACAAAAAAATATATTATGATTTAGTTAAGTAGCATTGATTAAAGGATATTTTGCAGAAGAATTCAATATTGTTTAAATTTTAGTTATAAATAAGATAATAAAATTTTGACAAATTAAACTTAAAATATTTAAATGGAATGCCAACAAAAATCAATCTTTAAAACAACCATATAAAGGACTTCTCATATAAGTTTTGGATGGCACATATTTTTTTTAAAAAACTGCAAATCATCAATGGCACCAACCAACTTCTTACATTTTCTACTTGAAATCATTACTTCATTATTATGTACCCAAAATCATACAAAAAAACCCGAACCAGAAAAAGTTATCAGTTAAAAGACCTTAGAAAGTATTTTTCGAAAGAAAAAATAATAAGGAAGACAAAGAGATAGATGGAAATATCAAAATAAAAATAAAGTTTTGTTTCAAGATTTTAATTTTTTATTAAACATTAAGCTTCATCACATTCTCATATAAGTACTAGAGTATTAAAAATAAGGAGAATTTTATATTTTGTAATAAAAAAAAATATTCTAGATGTATTTTTTGAAATCACAAATAAATATTATTTAATAAATAATTTAATTAAATTCTACACATACCAAGATATCCAACAAGAATTCCACCCAAACAACGAGCAGGACCACTGAGATGGCCTCCTGAATTATGCAAAATATGAATTGGTGTAGCATTTTCATGGGAAGACATGCCCAACTAAAATTAAAGAAAAAATTCTGATTCAAAATACACACATTTTTGCAAGTAATTCAATGGATGACATGTTGTTAACTGAAAAAATTATGATTCCTTATTTAGATGCTTAAAAATAATTATTCAGTACTTCATTACCTTTTAACATAATTAAATAATAGATCTAAATGAGAAATCTTAGAAAAATGTAAGTGAACTTAAAATAATATAAAAAAGGTATCTGTAATTCCTACCATTTTGGCTATAGATCTGCAATCTGCCTTGCTGTACACTCTCCTAATCTTTGCAAGTGTCATCACAGACACAGCTGCAGCATTGATGCCAAAAACAATTTTTTCTTCAGCTACAAGTGGCTGATGCACATCAACACCTAAGGAGTATAAATTAAACATTTTTTAATAATAAAACTTGTATTATCTTCTTCCAGTAATGAAGATATTAAAAATATATTACACATACAATAAACTAAACAAGAATTAAATCAATAAATATTTCTTCACTAGTCTAAATTTTCATTGTAACAGTCCTGAAAGGTGAAAATTATAAATTAATATTTAATTTGCACTGAAGATTATTGACTAAACTTTTACATCACACAAATATAGATATAGATTTAATTTACAATACCAAGCATTCACTTTGAATAAAAAAAACCATGAATACACACAAAGAATAAAAAGTGAATTAAAGCTGAATTATAGAATTAATAGGGTATTTATACATAAAAGGAATGATACACAAGTAACTATACTTGTTATTAAAGAAAACAGAATCAAAACGCATAAGAGCTATTTACCAGATAGTGTAGGAGCTTGGACACTACCCGTATAACAAGGCCCCAGTTGGTATAACATCGCAATCGCAACAGGAGACAATACTTCTTCAACTAAATGACATGGACCCTGCTTCCACAACAGTTTGGATTGCCTTCGAAATTGAGGAGGTGTTCCAATGAAACCAAAGATAGAAGTGGCAACAGTTAAATTTGCAGCACCACCACCAGGGTTTTGAGAGATATAATGAAGCTAAAAGAAAAAAAATTATTTTTATATAACATACAGAAAATAGAAAAGCAAAACAGATGCCACTACAGATGTAATTTTTTTCATATATACACAAACACACATTGTTTAGTAATTAAATTACAGTAATTGGCTTCTAGTAAATGTTGTGCTATATATGACTATGTAAATGGAAAGCAAAAATTGTCAGAGCATATAATTTATTATTTAAAAAAGTAAATACTATATTGACATAACAGAAGATAAACAACCTGCAGTGGATTTTAAACAATTTAATGCTAGTAGAAAAAATTGTGTTAATAACTACATTCATATTTTCATTAAAGGTACAGAAGCCGCAATCTCATGAGGCTATTTCTGATGACCATGCATCACAAGATGGAAATATTAGCATGAGCACAAGAATGTTAGCCTCTAGACCCTAATTGTATGGAAATGTATAGCCTGGATTGATGAGTCCTAAGTCTTGTTGGCATATGCCCAAAGCAAAATCACAAAAAAGCATGGATGGTAAAAATGAACTTTCTAGCAAAGAGTAGGTTAGCTAATGGGTTCAACATTTTTATTTAGGGACTATTTATGTGAACTGAAATGGGACTAACGATATGTGCGACATTCCTCACTGATCAATATTTCTGATGATCCTGTGCTCCTATTTCTGCATCTTTAGCCTCTCATTGGAAACTTCATCCTTGAACAAGGCAACACAACCTGCTATTACTCATGACCTGTATTCAAATTATTTGATGAACATTCTACAGAGACGCTGTTTCCCTAGTCATTTAGGTCATTTGATCGCAATTTGAATAGGAACATAAGGAATTCCATAGAGAAAAAAAGTTCAAGCCTCTGCTCTGCTGCATGAGTTATGGAAGATTGTTGACAAATTGTGAGTCTATATGGCTTTCTAATACTTCTGGGTTTCTACTGAGACAAATTGCCATCTTCATCAATGCAATTGCTTAGTACACACTTACATCAATTACAACTCTAAGCAAAGTTATTAAAATTTTTAAAAATTATAAAAAATAAAAGAAAAATTGCTATAATTTACATTTTAAGAAAAAATTACAGTCCATACTATTAGTTTTATTACTTTCCAATCCTAAATAATGTGATAAATAACAATACATTCCACAAGTAATTTTATACAACTAATACAAAGTTAAAACTATTTAAAACAAATTTGGAAATAAAATTTTCATTTGTTATTTTTATCTACTTTGGAATTTAAAAAGATACTTGACAAAATTGTAAATTAGTACACCGAAAGAAATTAATCATAAAATGAAAAACGTACAACTAAAAATTGCATTTATGATAATCCTAACAACATTAACTAAGCTCCTCATTCCTGTTTTTTAAAAAGTAATAAATTTATTTGCAAGTTATGAAAGAACTGCATTTTAAAAACTTTCTATAAAAAATAAATGAATAAAAATTTAAAAAATCTACAAAAAAATGTCAAGAATGCCCTTTGTGTTTCACAAATCAAAATTTATACCACATAAGGTACCAAATAAACTTACTCAACTTACAACCTTCTATGAATATATGACCAAAACAAAGATATATAACTACATTGGGAGGACAACAAACCTATAAAGAGATTTTTTTATGAATAACTGCTTATTACTGTCAAATGAAAATAGTGTTAAAAAACTTGAATCTGACTTATGACCAGTTATGTCAGAATTGAACTCAAATGTATGTCATGCTGATCTCAAACCAATACATTCAAGCACTAAGGAATATATAAGTCTACAGATATATGATAATGAGAGAATGAATTTACTGCGACAAATACGAGATATGAATTTGTGAGAATACATCAGTATAATATTCAATAGGATATTACCTTTTGTGTACTATGGTGTTGACCATCCATATAAACAGAGACAGAACTATTTTTGAGAACAGCTCGATTCAAGACAATCGTCAGATGATGCCATTGTCCTTCTTGCAGTAATTCAGGACACCACACACGAACACAACATTCTTCATGTTCTTCTGGCTCCCAATCAAGACCTGCTATCAGTCAAAGAAAAAGAAAAATCCTATAAAAAGTCTTTGCAAAGTTCTATTATATCTAAATAAAAAAATTAGTTTGTAGTGTGGTTTAACCTAAGAAAAAAATTTACTGATGAAGTTATTTCTCATATTTGAATGAATGGATTTTATAAATAAGAAGTTCATACTTCTTATATGACAAACTGTACTGAAAATTTCTGTACATTGATCAACACCTTATGTATGACAGGTACAAACAGATCAACAAATAAAACTTAGTCCGTTATCCTGGTTCATATAAGTTTTTATACTCTAATATAAAAGAAATAATACATAAATCAAACATTGTAAAATTAAAACATCATGGGAAATGAAAAATTTATTGTTTCTATATGAAGTTCTTCTTAATCAGAATAGGAGAAAAGGCATAAACCACACAGATGTTTTTGTTTCTTTTTACAATGAAAGAGGAAGATTACCGTTTCGACTCTATCATACCATTTCATATAACTTAAGATTTTTTTTTTGCAAATAATAAATTTAGTTGTGTTGTAATATACACATTATAATCTAATATAAATTTTTAATATAGCAGAGGATAATTTTTAGTTATTCCATTTGTCTTTTTAAAACTGATTAGTTTTTACTTACAATTCGAACAAGTTCTAAGCGATAAAATGGTTGATCTAGTTTAGTATAATAACTGGCTACAATATAACCTTGTAATGAAAAAACAAAAGGTTAAAAAAAATAAAATCTAAGCAAATTGACATATATTTGTACTAAGCATAATACAGAAATTAATAATCAATAAATATATTTCAAAGTACAACATACATATAGATGGTTTATTATTATTTTTTAAAAGTTGTTCGTAAAGTGAAGGCATCTATCTTGCAACATCTTTTATACTCAATGTTTCTTAAAATAACTCATGAACACATTTTCTTGCTTGGAATCAAATTTTTATCTTACCATCTGAATAAAATGAGTGGAATTCAAGAAATACAAAAAACAAAAATCATTTTACAAGTGAATCACTTCTTCACAAAATCCACTGGATTTCAATAAATAACTTACAGTAAATATAAAAATTAAAATGGAAAATTTAATTTCACAAATATTACTCATAACATAATAATATTGTTACAAATTTTGTGTAATGAATGCTTAAAATAGTGTAAATAATTTATATCTAAATAACCTTCTGTTATATTTGTTTTAAATTAAAATTGTAATATTCATAAGCAACAACCTTCCTTACATTATAATGGTGATTCAATGGAAACTTGGTGAAATGTTGGCGATAGTCAAGTTCGCATCAAATTTTTGGCAAGATGTCAACCATATTGATGCCTCTGGAAATTAGTGGAAAAATCTACTAATATCACGATCTATAACATAAGCGGATTTTTCGAGAAAAATCCATGCAGACAATAAATAGGAGCTGCTCGATGAAGTTGAGTTAGTATTGTCTTGAGCCATTGAAGAGTTGCTTCGATCGAGTGATTGCTTGCGAATACATTACATATTTGTGTATTTAGACACCGATAATTGTGCAGTAGAAGGAGCAAAACCTTCTGGGATTTATTTTGCAAATTTTAATGCTGCATTTCTTAGGATTGTTTTTTGGCAATAAATTTTCATAGCTCCTGAAGAACTGTCTTGCTCTTTGAGACTGATAGTATAAAATGCCTGATCTAAGTAACAACAGAAATTTAATATTAAAAAGTTGCATCAATGAGTGATTCTAAACTTTCTTAAACTGATTTCAAAAATATCACACATCCAACTTTAAAAAAAAAAGAAAGTGTAATTACAAACCGACTTACTAGATTGATCCATCATTGTTTCAGTTGTTGAAATCAATAATGCTTTATCTCGTGATGATATTTGGATGCTGAGACATATTAATTGTTCATCCCTTCCTTGAATATTCCTCACTAATGTTAAGAGTCTGATTGCATGAGGATCAGAGTGAGGGTCACTGAACTTTTCTGAACAGATCCAAGTGCAGAAAGAAAGACCAGTTTGAGGTGGAAATACTCTATCTCCTGAAAAAATTCCATTATTTGATTGATAAGAAGAGCAGCAGGTTTGTTTATAAAACAATATTATATTGTTATAAAAAAAAATTTATGGTGTAAAAAATAAGTAATGCTGCAATGCTAAATGAAATTTCAGAAAAGTCTGTCTTGATGAAAGTTATGAACAAGAAATTAATGATGAATATAACTGTAAACTGCCAGAACATATATGCATACTGAACTTAACAGAAAATTTTAGCCATGCTGTACTCTTTCCTTTAATCAGAAGTAAACTACTAAAGAAATTTTTAAATAGCTTTAAAATACAAAAAGTATGATCAATGTAAGAATTTAAACAATAGTCAACAATTTAAAAAAAATGTTCATGGAATGCCATCAAATATTTTACACCCAGTAGCAATTAAAAACCATACAATTTAAATTAATTAACTAAAAAAAATGAAGAGACAAACACTTTATCATAAAACCACTGAATAATACAACCAAAGTTAAAAACTATGTAACTGTTTCAAACAGTATACCATCATACATTACTAATATCTTACAAAGTTTAGAAAAAGAAATTGGATATAAAATAAATTATGAAAAAAAATTCCATATCAAAACAGTTTTTTTGCAGTATCTCTAAACTTACTAAACTATAATTGAGCTCTGTTTCATCATTAAAAGAGAGAGAGATCAAATTTGTTCAATTCGATAAAACATCTCATAAAATGAAACACACATAAAAGAAAGCAAATATTACCAGTTCCTATTCCTCCAATCACTGATGCATCCGAACCCATGGCAACAATTCCGACTCCAACCACTGCAGGTGTTGAAATACTTTGTGGAGCTATACTAGGTAAATAGAGGCAACTGAATCCTTCAGAACTCATGTCAAATTCAACAAAAGGAGGCATTATTGAAGTTCCATGAAGGCGACAATCCCGAGGTGTTGTCATGGATACTAAAGTTTTCACTCGTGTGAGTGGGACGGGGCCTCCATCTCTGTGGTTAGCAGGCCGAATATTCTTGCCCGAGGATTTCAAATTATCCTGAGCATCTTCGTCAAAAGGAGTACAACACAACGGGGAGCCTAGTCGTAAAAATCCCCTGCCAACCGGGGGGGCGGCCAGAGGATTTATTTATATATATATTTTTTTGTTATCTTAAAACAAATATTTTTTAATTAAAAAGAAAAACTGCATTTCGCTAATCAAATGACAAATATGTAGAAATAATTTTTAAAAAAATATTAAATTAACTGTTCATTTTTCATATAAGAAATTATATCTAAATGTATACTGGTACAAGTAATAGGATGAAGGCTTTTAACTTACAGTTTAAGCATTATCATTTTAATTTCTAAGTGTAAGCTCACTTTACAAGAATTTATTATTTGTACATAAAAACAAAGATACAAAATTCCGAAAGCTTGACTGTTTATATACTTTATACATACACATACCTTGTTTGTATAAAAACTTTTTACATTGAACAAATGAGTCCTAAAAGCTAATTTCATTCAGATGCATTTTATAACAAAAGTTTCAAACAAGTTAATGTGCAACCAGTTTTTGTAAAATATAACAGATTAAATATCCAAAACTCAATCATAAAGATTGTTTAAAAATAATCTTGATTGAAACTTACAAGCACATTGGTCTTTGTTTTTCATCATTCTATTTTAATAGTTTACAATGCATACACTATTATTTGTATTTTATTTTACAACATACAAAGGCAAAACAAAGAAAGCAATTATTTTCACTAAGAGGTCATAACAAAAACATATTGCATATCAATACACAAAGGAAAAGTAACTGAAAGTACAGCACAATATGTTGAATAAGAAGATATAAATGTTAGATATTGCTATTTGATAAAGGACTTTTGCATCACTTAATAAAGGTATTTTTAAATTTACAAAATTATCATCAAAATTATCAAGATGGAAATTATTTTAAGTACAAAATTGTAAATTAATTTGTAGAATTAGGGATCAAAATAGAGATTTCATTCTCGGAAGTTAAAAAAAAATCATTGAGAGTCAGCTTGTAGAGTAAAAATGAGAAAAAGCTCTAGAATTAGATCAGGAGATAAGATTTTTAAAAAAAATATTGAAAAATTTAAAATAAGATTTAATAATTAAAGAAACTGAAAACTACAGATAAGGAAGCGAAGACTTAAAAGTAGTTTCCTAATGGGAAAATTAAGTGAGTGTGAAGACTTTAAAAGATTCACAATTAAGGCAATGCAAGTCCTAATTTATTTTTAGTTAAGAATTTGTGACTGTGAAACACCAGATGCAGATAAAGTATAAATATAAAAAGTGATAAATAAATCTACAAACATAGAATATTACACTATAAAATTTAATAAAAGAGACAATGATGATTAGTTTGTAGAGTAATAAAGTTAACACATGAAAAATAATGATTTTGTAACTCTAAACAAAGACTTAAATTAAATATGATGTAGCTCAAAAACTCAAGATTGGTTGACATGATGGGGACATAGTAAATGAAGTACGTCAAGGTCTCCACAATGTTGCCTGGCTATAATTCAAACTTACACAGTACATTGGCTGGATAAGCAGATCACTAAACTGAGTACCACAGATTAGTGAAACATACAATCATCAACTTTTTCAATAAATTAAATTATTAAACTTACAAGAATTCCCTTCAGTAAGTTTGTTTAAGATATCTGATAACATAAAATTCAAGAACAATAGAATAGTATATGAATTACTAAAGTAATTTAGAAAATTCTTAAAAGAAAAAAGGAATGCTTAAAATACCAGATACATGTTCACTTTGCAAAATTTACAAGAATCCCCCCCCCCCATTCAAAATTTTTTTTTGAACAAATGTCTAAAAATCTAAATATTTTACACTAAGAAACAAATTCTTTATCAAGGACAAAACTTATTCAAAATGCAGTTGTACATTGAAGAATTACAAAGATTAAAAATAAACTACCTAAGATCCTTTGGTTCAAGAGATTGTGCAGAAAGACGTTCTAATATATACTGTAATGGAGGATGAAGTGTATGATTCTCATTTTCCAAAGCGATGTGACAGTGGGCGAGAAGCTCGCCTGGAAGCCCTGATTCACACATCACTTGTTGGTTTCTTTCCGACCTCACTAAGGAGCGGAGCACTTCAGCTAGATACATTTGAAGAGTCAATGCCATCTATACACAAAACAAGTTTTGATTTAAAATATTGCCAACTATAAAACATAAATTGCAGTTTTATTTTTCTAATATAAATTCAGTCAACTATTCATACTAATATATTAAGATTGCACTATAAAGCTGCATGAGGACTATTGGTGAGGGATCTCAATCTTGAATCATGGTCAAATGACACCCGAGCTGGTACCTTCTTCTTCTAATTTCACCACCATATCAATGGGAAGACGTTTGAGCCTAGACAGATTTAACATACACAGTGGCTCCCTCAACATGGCCAGTCTTCAGCGACACTAGGTACGAACTAATGACATGCCAGCCATGAGTCCATTGCCTTAACACCAGGCTACCGCAGCTACTATTTCTTAACAGAAGTAGATGTTTTATAACTCAGGGAATAAATATACAAAACAACATTGAATTCAAACTGAATTATATCTGCTACCAACTTTTCTAGAGTTTACAAAGATCAGAAAGTTAAATAGCAGTTCCATAAATTAATTTTGTAATGTTAAAAGGATATTTAAGACAAGAGGTTAGATTAAAAATATATTTAGTAAAAGTGATTTCCGAATATAAAACCATTTTTACAAAAAATTATTCCTTAATACTTTTAAAAACTTGCAGTGAGTTTAACGATTCTCTGTACATGGATTTAAGTGATTAAAATGCTACTTGCACAACAAACATAATAAAAACAAAAGAAATCTACATATAAATTTACAACTCTTCTATATATATGTAGTTTTACATATTTTGTAAGTATAACATAAATACTTCAAAAATCAATACTTTAAATGATAAATAATCCTAGTAATTAATCCCATGAATAAAATTAAATCCACACTTTTTTCAGTTCTTTACTTTTCCTCATTTATCGCTTAAATATTTCAAATAAATTACAAAAAAATGACATTTATATAAATGTCAAAGGGGAAAAAATTATTCTTATTTTCAAAGAAAATTAAGCTTCACATAAAATGAAATTTTTTACCTGAGAATTGGCATCATAACGCACAGATGGAAGTAAATGATGCATTGACACAACTACTCCTGGATGAACTATCATCGGGTCTGGGGTAGGAGGAGCAAAGTTCATGGTAAATCCTGAACGTCTATTAGGAGAACTAACTGGTGGTGAATCTGGGGTTTGGGGCTTAGTTTCTGAGCTGACACGCTGGAGTGGTGTAGAAATTGATGGAATGTTTGGTCTAAAAGAAAAGGAAAAATAGGAATATTTAAAATATTAATCAAGTGCAAAGTATTCAATGAAGGAGGTTTGAAAGTAAGGTCCAGAAAAAAAATTATACAAAACTAAACTAAGTTACATAATTTTAATAAAGATAATTTATTTACAAGAGAATATGCAAGATAAATATTTTTAGGAGTAGCAAGTCACCAGATAAATTCTCATCTCCTACAGAGAACTGACACTATGGTTTGGCAAATACTTAGAGTTGACAAGTTCAATAAAAAATTTAATAAATTTTAACTATGTACAGGGTTGGAATTTAAAAAATAAGCAGAAAAAGTATACTTAAATGAGGGTCATTTTAATACTTACTCTTTAATGAAAGGTAGAGAGACTTATACTATTGTATCAATAGAGAGAGAGTTAATTATGTTAAAGTTAACAAAGTTACTAGACTAGACTGAAAGCCATAACTTAATCTAACTTTCAGAAAACATTCAACAATTCAAAAGTAAAATAAAAAATAAATAAAAGATCAACTAGTGTTTAAACACCACAGTAAAAAAAGAAACTACATTTTCAGTATCTTTCAAAAAGAAATTTTAAAAAATGGACCTTTATCCTTTTACTGTTGAATAATTTTTACTAACTTATTTTTCTTTAAAAAAGTCATAATTTTTTATTTGAATAAATTTTTAGAACTGAAATAAAAATTTGTAAGATACACTGCTAACAAAAATTAGGTAAGTATAAATGGATTTACAAAATTAGGCAAATATTTCTTTTGATAACTAACCTAAAACAACCATCCACAGTCTAAAGTGCAACAGAAAACAGAAGGGAAAAAAAACTTCATACACAATTCAACATTCAAGATGTCAAAAACCAGAAAAAGGATATAAGAGCAGAAATCATGATTTCTTAGAAGTCTCAGTGGTGAAAATCAATCTTTTGGCTGCTTTTTTGTGAAAGGCAATTTTCAAATGCCATGGCAACATAGACTAGAGGGAATCCATGACTTTCTGTATTATCATGAGAGTGAAATCTCGGCAAACACAAAGAACTGAAGCAGACTCTATTGGAGTGGCAAGAAGTGTCATAGTAAGACTGTGGAATCGATTTCAAGAAACAAGGCATGTTCGATGTTGACCAAAGAAAGTTTGTCCACATGCTACCACAGCAAATAATGGTTGATATATTCCATTAACAGCTTGTCAAGACAGAACATCCAATGCAACACATATTCAAAAACAGTTTCTTTTGGTCACAGGATGACGGGTCTCAAGCCAAACAATTCAAATTAGGCTTCATGAAGGTGGTCTGTATATACATACACCAATGGTATATATTTTGTTAACAGCAAGGCAACATGCACCCCTCAAGTGGGCTGCTTAACATCCAGGTTGGATGCTAAGTGACTGAAGTCAAGTTCTGTTTACAGAATAGTACCGATTCAGTTAGGGTATGACACTGGACGTGTTTGGTATAGTGACAAAGGGGCATTTGAAATAACCCTATACTTGTTCAGGAAAGATCACATTCCAGATAAGGTGGTTTGATGTTATTGGTTGGAATTAGCATAGGTGGATGTACTGACTTGCATATCATTTGGAATGGCAATTTGACAACTCAAAGTGTGCAGATGAGATGCTGAGACCCCATGTTGTACCTTACATTGTAGCCATTGATGATTCCTTTCCTTTAATGCAAGATAATGCCTGACCTCATACAGTTCATTTTGTGCAGCGCTTTATTAAAGCTGAAACAATACAGCATATGGAGTGGCCAGCATGCTTTCGTGATATTAATCCAATCAAGCAAGTTTGGGACACACTAGGGGGATCAAGGCTTCCTGTTACTGTTCAAGAAATGGAGATCAAACTTTGTCAAGAATTAAACAGCATTCCCCAAAGCCTTATCGATAACTTCATCACACCCATACTAAACAGGTGTGCAGCAGTCTTAGCAGTTGGGGGACCACACACCACATATTAAACTTCCTGTATCATTTCAAAACAATCAATTTTTTGTCATTTACATGTAACCAAAGTGTTGCCAAGAAGCATCACTTCAAGTTCTTTATACCATTCCAAAGAACTAAAGTTCCCAAACAATTGTTTTTGCTTTTTTTCTGTATTGGTTTTGTTACACCAGTATTCTCCATTTTATGTGCATAAATGGCTATCATGCAACAGTTTCTTCATTTTTTTTGCTTGCTCACCTAACTTTTTTGAGCAGTGCATTTTAAAGAAAAATAAAATGTTTGCTATTAACTTAAAATTAATAATTAAACATAACAAAACATACTTATCAAAAGCATCTGTAGCTGTGTCATATAGTAACCTGAATATCAGACATGATGAAATGAGAGGTGTTGGAACACTAGAGACAGCAATTCTGAAATAAAAATTCCAAATATATATATATTTTTTAATTTTTACCAGTATAAAAGACATTATAAATATGAGATTAATTGACGTTCTTACTAACCTAACAATATACTCAAATAAAATGTCACTTTCACATGATTAAAGTTCAAAGAAAAAGATTACTAAACCATTAAAAATGGAACAAAAGTTTGTTAAAGCATAGAGTTAAAATAACTAATTATCGAGCTCATATTATTTTTCTCGGTCTCTACTACTGAGAAACTTATTTTTCATAATTTAAAAGTCTCACTAACCAACTAAATTATCAAACTAAAAAATGTTTTAAGACTTTTATTAATGTGAAATTTTTTAATGATGAAAATTAAACTTGTGACTAATTTAAAACACCTGCATTATTATAAATTATGCAGACTTAAATAATTTATAATAAAAAAAATGAATTTTTTTATTGCTATTATTCATTAAACTGAGAAAACTTATTTGCACAATTATCAAACAAATATTTTATAAAAAACATATGAAAAATACAAATAAAAAATGTTTTTTTTAAAAAATTACTTTGTATCCTTTGCCATAGAAAATATTAAATGAAAGACATGGTCATCTGGCAAAGAAGAAATTTTTTCTGTACTATCTTCCAATGAGGTATAATTACTGAAACACCCAAGCAGACGAACAGTATCTGTTAAGCTGGTATGGCAAATCTGAAGAAAAAAATAAAAATAAAAATAAGAGTTTTATATTACTAATCAAATATAAATATTTCAACAATTATTAAACAATCGCTAAAAGACCCCCCCCCTCCTTTATTAAAATCACATTTCATTTCACAATAATAATTCTACCATAAGATAGTATAATGGTCAGTGACGCTGATTGCTATGCCATAGGGTCTGGATTTAAGACATGGATGTTTGTAAATGTATAGGGCCTGTGTGGCATGGAGCCTTCTAAATATTTGTTGAGCCAAAGGTCCTCTCAAGGTTGGAAGAAGGGGAAGAAAGGTGGGAGGCTCCCTGACCACCCCCTTGCTCAAAATTGGGGTGGAATGGAGAAAAAACATACTGTCACCTACATTGTTCTCAAAACTGTGGCTAAGAACACATGAAATCTAGCTCCTTGCCATGATTAATTTCTTGGGCTTCCATCTGACTTGGTTGATCGGATGACATTAGAAACATAATAATTATGTTTGTAAAGAGTAAATGAAATTGAATCAATAAAGAACAAAACACAATCAAAAGAAAAATAATTCATTTAGTTGATAATTTAGCTATCTGGGTGGTGTAGTTGGTTTGAAGCTGGCCTTGTACACCCAAAGTTACAGGTTCAACCCCAGCCCAAGTTGGTGGATTTTCATGATGCAGAAAATCAACACCATCCACGTCATATGATTATACAGCATGTTAAAAATCCCTAGAGTGCCTGTTTAGCTTGGGTGTTCTCAGCAAAATTATGTTCCTAGTACAGGTTAGCATTATCAGAGCTTGAGGGCCTCCCTCTGGAGAGGAAACTAGGCATCAAAATTACTTGTGGCAATTGGTATACCAACTATATGGTGCTGCATTAAAAGGTGATACCAGCTCCTGGGGAATGTACTTGATCTACAAAATGTAAATACCAATCTGCAGCCTCAATGGAAAAAAAAAAGTTCATAAATTAACCAAATAATCTTATCATACAAAAGTTTTAACTCAAACAAAAACTTTTGTGAACAAATTCAATTTTTCAATAGTTTTCAAAGGAAACAACGTCAGATGTAGAATTTTCTAAACAAGTCTCAAGCCCAGGAGCCTAACAAGGGATAAGGGAGGAATAAAATGTTTCACAGGTCACCAAGACCTAGAGCTTATTAGCCTACTTTATCCCTTCCCTCCCCCCAATTAGGAAACAAATCAGCATTTTAACACAAATATGTGTCAGATTGGTTGTTTATTAACATTGAAGTAACATGAAGGTTATTAGTAATAGACTTCAACACCTAAGCTTATACTCTACTCAATAGCTTCATGGATACCATTAGTATGCATCAGAGAGCTCTAAGGCAGTGGTCCCCAATCCCTGGGTGGTACCGGTCCGTGAATCATTTGGTACACAGCTGTCCAAGGAACATTAAATGATTTCCATTTTATTTTCTGTGGGGTACTTCTCTTGTGTTTATGCAACTTTCCATTGAAATCACTTTATATTTCAAGTCAAAAACTTTATATTCATTTTTTGGTGCAACTGCTTTTTATTCTGAAGACATATTTAAATACAGTTAAATCAAAACAATCTGAAATATAAACAATTAGCGTACCCTCCAGTGGGCTCACAAAGACTACTTTCATGTGGTAAGGGTTACATTTAAAAAAAAACATATATGAATGCATCAAAACAAAATATGTATGCTAAAAATTAAAAATCTGTTGGTCTATGGGAGGAGTTTTAAACTTGTGTATGGCCCCCCCCCCCAATTATTAAATACTAACCAGTCCAGGGAGATAAA
Organism: Trichonephila inaurata madagascariensis; assembly: GCA_019973955.1. NCBI lineage: Eukaryota > Metazoa > Arthropoda > Arachnida > Araneae > Nephilidae > Trichonephila > Trichonephila inaurata. The sequence continues at coordinate 408,828 of BMAV01004421.1, read as the reverse complement.
AAAGTTAGGAAGCACAGCCCTAAGTGATAAGATCTCTAACATACAAATAACACCCTATTTAGTGGTCTGAAAGTGAGTATTAATTGAGTGCAAAAAGAATATTGTAGGTTAGGGCCCATGAAAGTTTTTTCATGCTTATAAGATTATTAGCAAAGATACCATGAAATAACTTTGAATGACTCTAAAAATATAATAATAAATGTTTATTTCATGATGATAGAAACTAAAGTACAATTATTATAAAGAGCTTAGTAGTAAATCCACGGTATTTGTACAGGAGTGAAGGTTGTTGTTTTGATGGTATAGTCTCCTTTTAATGAAGATATCTCATTGAGCAGAAATAAATAAAAAGAAATAAATTTTTAATAAGAAGAATTTATACAAAATACCTATATATATAAATAAAAATAATAAAAAGATTAGTTGAATACACCTCGGTTAACATGTTTTATTAGCACACCAAACTCACCTTTAAAAAAATTACAAGCCTTTATCTCATTTAGGAATAAATTAATAAAAAACTGTGTATAAAAAAAGAACAAAATATTTCAAAATTTTTAAAACTGATTAAATTAATTAAATTTGGTTCAAAATTAAATATTTTTTTAATTACTAATTAAATAATAAATTTAATCGATTTAAATTGCCCATTGATCAAACAACTAATTTAAATGGAAAACACATATAAATTCATAAATAAAAAATTTTTGAGACTCATACTTCTGATGCAAAAAATCTTGCATTGGCAGGTTCATATCTCATTGCCATGGCTAAAGTGTGAAACAAAGTACGAAGGAGAATGAGAATTTCTTTCTTTTCAACTAAAAGAAAACCATAAAAACAAAATTTTTCAAAAAAGTCAAACATTTTAAACTAGAATTTTAATTATTATATGGATAAAAATAATGAGTATTTCATTTATAAAACAACTTTGATGTTTTAATCACAAAGAGCCTTTGGTGTTACAAAACAAAATCTGTTTTCAAGTTACTTTTGACTAAATTGTAATAATAAAAAATAATTACTTGGCAAAAATTAGTGATCTGTATCTCATTCATATATTTTTAATGAACTTAAAGAAACTATTGAAATATATTTAAGTAAGAAATAAAATGAGCTAGTTTTACCTAGTTAGCAAAGCATAGATCTACAAAAATAAAATACTACAAAATACTTAATCTACAAAAATAAAATACAAAATAGCTTTATAAATTATTACAATGTAAATTCATTTGCTAATGTAAAAATATTTTTTTTTCAAATGCTTATATTCTTTTTTGTGAAATCCAAAGACATAATTCTTTAAAAGAATAATTAAAAACAAAAAATTACCTGTATTCCACGGTGGTTTTGGAGGCTCTGCCAGACAACCTTCCATGGACACTAAAACAGACATCACATAAACAAATCCCCCTACTTTTCGAAAAACAGTTCGGGTCCGATGACTTTCCCTTAGAACATACAGCAGGGACTGAAGAAAACAAAACATAAGCATGTTATTAATTCATAAGCATGACTGAATCAATTGATAGAATGTACTTTAAATGCAAAATTATACAGCATACATAAAAAAAAATTAACTGAAGAGCATGCACACACACACAAAGAGAAACATAAATTTTTCATTTATTCTTTCATATATACAGAAAAATTATTTCTATAATCTTGGTTCTTTTAAATAATCAGAAAAAATATCCATCAAAAAGAACAATAAATTAATCTTTAGCTTATCGAGCTTCATGTGCATCTCGAAATACAAAAAAAAAATCTTTTAAAACAAAAATTGAAACACATGAAGAACATTCACACCTAAATTTCCATACCTTCAAAATGTGTGTCTTTAAATCCAAGGCAAGAACAGGTGCAGTATGCATCAATCCTAACAGAGTTCCCATGTCATCATCCCCACCATTACTCAACACAAGCTGCTGAACAATCCCTAGAGCAGCTTGACGACATATGTGATAAGGAACCATGTTATGTGCACAACGGGCACCTCCACTTTCTCTAAATACACCTAAACAAAACCAAAATTATTTTATGAGAATTAAGAGCACAAATAAAATGTATTTAATAATTATTTAATTGAATGCTTTAAAAAGGTACTAGGGGAAAAAATGCAATTAAGTTTTTAAAAAACATGGAATAGAAGGAACACTAAAATAAAAGAAAACTTTTGAATCACAAGACTATGGCTTTTAGTAGCATACATGAACATCAGAGGAAGCATAAACAACTCAAAATTTACACTACATACAACATGAGAGTGTAACTTATACAGCAATCTCTGTCACTCCATAAAACGAATTTTTGTGTAGAATCAAATAATAACACTCTTACTCAACCCATTTTACTCCAATTTATTTATTTTGTTCAAATTTGAGAAGAATGATGTTTTCTACAGTAAATTTAATCTAAATGAAGTATAACAAAATTTGAAATTATTTTTTATATTTTATATAAGAAATCTGACATGTCCTTGAAATAGGATACTGGGATAAAATTCACACTTACACATTTTAGTGTTCCCTTCAATGATGAAAAGTGATTTCCAAATACAAAATTTTACTTTACTTGAATCATATTTTCTTACTTACAAGACAGTTCACTTTTCAGTTGAATTTCACAACAATCTTGGTGGAAAGGTCCAAACCAAGCCTGACAAAGTGTTTTGTTACATTTGCCACAGAATTCCTTTGCAGCCCTCTCTTTGACAATAACGCTGTTCTTTTCACTTCTGTAAAAAAATGACCAACACTATCTTCATAGATGTCTTCTTTTGCACCAGAAAGAATAGTCGAAAGTCAAAATCTTAAGCCTACCCCTTTTTTTTATACAGTTTTTTTAGATAGACTGTTGTTACAGCTCTTCAGAACTCCTTCAAGTTTAGCACTTCATCTTTGTTGAGAGTTTTGTGAATTATCCAGGTGTTTTCCATAGCCATATCCAGTGAACATATAAAAAGTGTCCAGTAGCACTTTTTTCCCACAAATTTTAATTGAATTCCATTAAAATTTGTGGGGAAAAGATGCCAAATTTCATAAATTCTTCCAGCAAACATATGGGCAGGGTAGATCACCATGACTAATAGACTGGACTTGTCTATTAAACATGGTGATCTACCCTGCCCATATGTTTGCTGTAAGAATTTATGAAATTTGGCATCTTCCTGATAACTTTATCTTTGTATCCTCTTACTACCTCATCACATCAAAGAATGGTTCTAAAGTGCCGAAATTTGTATAACAGTGTAGTACATTGTAGTACTATTGTCAGTCCATTGCGCCAGGAAAATGTCAGAGTTTTTGTCAAATGCAAAATCACACGTGCCCATTTCTTTCTTTCCCATTAGACTTAGATCCTTCTAAAGGACACTCATGATTTATCCGTTTTTCTCATATGGTTCCTGTAACTCGAAAACCCTGTTCACCAAAACTTTTCAAAAAGATCAATGCTAGTAAAAAAGTTATCAAAATATAAAGTGTAGCTTGAAGGATTCACAATGTTCTCTGTTAATTTAATTACAACCTGAGTACCAAGAGAAGTATCATTTCTTGTATCACACAGATTCTTTACCACAACAGAAAAAAAAAATTGTAACAATATATATCTTACTTCCAGAGAGAACCCAAGGTTTATATCCAAAATGAATTGGCTTGCCTTGGATATACTGCTCCAGACAATTTCTACCACAATACATGATGATCATTTCATCAATGATTAGATTTGCAAAGTGTCAAAATTTCATAAAATTGAGTATGGCAAACAAAGGTTTTACTTTGAAGGATCGATCCTGGGCATGCTGACTTGCAGCTTCATTGTCCACAATAAGTATATAAAATTTAAACTTTTGAAAGCAGTTTCGTGACATAGCATTTTTCACCAGGGTAATGCTGTCTTCAGCATCTGACCAATAGTCACATTCAAAAGTATTTTATTGATAACCAATTGGAAACAAATTCCTATAAACACACGTTGACATTCACAGTGGTCAAGAAATTATGTTTGTTTTTTACATCTCTGTTGCATATTGCACAGTTTACAATGAAATTTTTACAATGAAATCGTAAACTTCACTAGAATAAAATTGCTCAAAAAG
>BMAV01004421.1:370308-404719 GCA_019973955.1 Trichonephila inaurata madagascariensis | reverse complement strand
CTATCTCCAATTCTAACCTCTAGAAACCCAAGAACATCATTTACAATAATCTCACCAGTACTTACTTCATTCTGACCATCTTCATCTTTGTCAGTTAGTTCACTGGCATCTGGTGGTAACACAGCAATTTCAACATCGCTCTAATCTGAATCTTAATTATTTATAATTCTCTCTAACTTCAGAAAGCTTTGCACTGACAGAACTCAGGAGGGGTTAAATAGTAGAAGGGAAATTATTTTTCTTATTCTTAGATATAAGGAGAGAAAGAACCCATCAATTGCATGTGTATCATCCAACAGTCCTATTCTGAGGACAGTTAAAAAATATTGCACTTAAACTTACCTAAGAACAATACAGCTCTAATTAACCACCAGGATGATAAAGAAAGAGTACTATCACATAAAAAAAATGCCCAGCCAAGTGTCCAAAGTAAACTGAAAATGAATTCTGGAACTGCAAAGAGATGATACAAACCACACCCCCTAATGGGATGAATAAACAAAATGTCAGAAGAAGGAGAAAGGGGGGGGGAGAAACACATAACCCATGTTAGCAGAAGCTAATACATGCCCCTACATGTTCCAACTCTGATAAAATATTCAAAATAAAGAAATAATGATTTCCACATCATAGTTTTAAGATGTCCTCTAAATAGAACAAAGGAAAAAATGGGATAAAATACAACCTACCACTTGACTATAGCACACATTTATTCATAAATTGGATTCTTGAAAAAATTCAATGCTTTATTTGACATTTAAATATATTTTTAAAAACTCTGATTTTTTTTTTTTTTTTTTTTGCTAACATAAAATTATATGTCATAATCTTATAAATGCACTAAAATAAAATAAATTGATTTTTCAAATTCCAAAGGTAATAATATACAACGTACCAGCATTGCCAGAATTGGAATTTAGCAAGGCTGTTAAGGCATCCATCACAAGTGAACCTAAATTCAACTGTTCTTCAGGAATTTCCCAGTTAGCTAAAAGAAAAAAAGGGGTCTTTAATACACAATTTTAATCTAAAAAAATAACTTCAAATAAGTATTAAAAGTAATATAAATTTTTCACTTGTTCTAATCAATTTGCTCCTACAACTAATTCTTTAAAAAGTAGTAAAAAATTAAAGTGCATAATACTAAGTAACAGATCAACACAAAAAATTAACAGCTTAATATATTGTAAAAGATAACATTGAGCATAAATGAGTATTTTTATTACAGCCTAATTTTGCTTTGAGTTTGTGAAGTCCTTACCTGAATTTCCCATTTGTTAAAATTTTATGTAAAATATATAATTTTTTTCATACTCTATTTGATAACATTGAATTATATTTAAAAGATATGTCAATTATTTTTATGAAAACATAAAATTAAATGCTATTATATCTAACAATGCATTATATTAACAGGCAATTGATAAATACAACCTAACTGCATTAATATAAGGTAGTTGGAGCCCCCATCATGACTAAACTGCTGCTTGAATGAACCACAAGTTACAGCATTAATATAAGTTCCAACAATTCTAACAATGTTATAACCAAACTGACAGACTTTATCCTCTTAAAGACTCAAGCAAATATTTCTAGTCCTGTTCCTATTTAAATTCAGTATCAAGTTTTTCCTCAATCTTATAAACCTATTAAGTAAGTGTACATCTTTTCAACATTAATTTTAATTATTCCTGAAGAAAATCAAAACTATACATGAATATTTGCAACAGAATTTTTTTTTATTACTATGAAAAATCTGATAAATAAAAAATAGTTGAATGCACAATTTATCTAAATGGGGGAGGGGTGAGAGAAATATTATATTTATTGAGAGAAATATTTTATTTATATATAAATATATATTAGAAGAAAAGAAATATTATTGTCAGCTTGTAAAAGAAATGCATGCTATGAAAAAATAAAAGATTAATTTGAATTTCATAAAATTAGAATTATGACATCCCAATGCCTATAAGAGTGATAATGCAAGCAATTGCTTCAAGGTAGCCATAGTAAAGCAGCATGTTGAACAGATTTCCCTGTTACTGAGCTGCAAGTCAACAAGATCTAATTATACATACCTTCTCTATTATATACATCCATCTGATTCATCATTTTATATCAAAAATTTAAATTAATATCCATTGCAGTAATTTTCAAATAAATCATATTGAAATGAAAATGAGAAAAAGATTAATATGTCCTTGCATTACCTATTTAGTTGTTGTTTTTTTTTTTAAAAAGCATATTATAAAAATTTTCAATTTTTTTTTTTTTTAATTCAGAATCCTTGGATTGTTATGAGTAAATATTGTTATAGTAAAACTCAATTATGTTTTCATCTGCTTTGAACTAAAGCAAGAATAACAAATATTTTATCACAAAATTTCAAAAAGGACATCTGAATATCTACCTGGTTGTTCGTCTGAGGCATCGGGGAAAGCTTCTTTCAGAATTGCAGCATATCTATGCAGACAAGTTACTAAAACTTCTAAAAGACCCACTTCTCTATAAACATCTTTAAAAACAGAATTGGAATGCAAAATATTCAACAAACTTTTCAGGCAGAGTATACTACAAGTTGTAGAACTGTAAAATTAAAAAGTATATATTAATTTCTATGTGCAAAATTAGATACTGATAATAAAAAACAAAAATCATTTTGACTAGATTTATCTAATTAAGATGAAACATATCTTAAAATTTCAAAAAAATTGGAAAAAATATTGAAGTTTGGACTTAAGCTAAAATTTTACATAGATACATTTTTTCTACTTTTGAATATGCACCATTCATTTCATATTAGGAATATTAAATAAATAGAATATCTAAACAATATAAAAAAAATTTTTTAATGAACAAATACTAATAAAAATTTAAAAACAATATATTCATAATTTTGGAACAATACATTAAAAATGCATTTAAAATTAAAAAAATCTACTTTAACAAAACTTATTTTAACAATTTCAATTATCCTTAAAAAGCGTTACAAAATTTTATTAAATTTGATAATTTCTTCTTTTTTACAGATTAAAAGTAATTTTAGTAGAAAAAAAGAAATAAAATTTAAAAAGAATTGTGAATTGTCATTTTTTCCAGAAAATCACATACACAAGCAAGTCTTTCTTACAAGTATTACATATCAATATTTCAAAATAAAATGAAATTTTTTTTAGCTCTTCTACTATAATGCATTTTAAGAACCCTTATTAAGTAATTGAAGCCCAATGGCTGAGTGATTAGTGCATCCCACTTCCATGCCACAAGTCCACGGTTCAAACCCCAGGCTGGGCAAGGTTGACTCAGCCTTTCATTCCTTCAGTGGGTCAAAAAATGAGTACCAAGGCTTGCTTGGGAACTCAACACCGAGGATTTTCGTGTCAGAATGACCACCTGACCGGAACACCTGCATACTGAGTTAGGCACAGTAGGCCTTGGCCCTCATGGGCTGTTGTGCTACTAAGTTTATTTAAGTAGTTACACAAACATTTTTTAGAAATCTAATCTCTTGGAGACATAAAGATTATTTACAACAACATCTATGCAAGCTTACTTTATATGAAAATTATTTCACTCTCTCTAATTTCATCATTCTCGCTAAATAAGAAATATATTTGAAAATTTAATATACATTAACATATTACATACATAAGAATCTTACTTTTGAGTTTTCAAAAGAATACTTAAACTAATCAATTCTTTACAAGGCACAAAATTCAAATCAAAAATGATAAACTCCAACAACTTGAAAACTTTTTCCTGAAAAGCAAAATTTTTTCTTAAAACTTATAAAGAAATGTGTTATATTTCCTAAAATCATATATATTTTTTTTAAAAAAATCAATCTAACAAAGAAGTAATTTACTAGTAAATTATAATAAATCAAATTTACTTCTCATTTAGGTAACACTTGTAACAAAGGGCAATTTTTGTTCTCTCTTTTTTTTTTCAAACAGATACTTTCCTCCAATTTTTTTTTAAGATTTAAGAAACATACAAAAAAGTTTCAAAGCCTGAATAACTGTTGAAATTAAAAATAAAACCAATAAAAACATTTCAACTCTATTTTAATTTTTCATAAAAATGCAAGTTAATCTAAATCAAAATTTGTTCAAAATATTTTACTTGGAAGTTTACAAAATATGGTACATTATTGGCGCCCCCGCCTGCCTAAAATGATTCAGTGAAAAAAAATTAAATGCATGCCAAAGATTTTACAAATTATGCCAACTTATTTATTACCATCCTAAGGACAATTCCTAAATATTTTACAGCAAACCCAAAATTTTATTAAAATTCATCCAAGGTTTTCCAATGGAATGGAATTACTATGCAAGTACGAATTTTTTTAATAATAATTCAAACAATTCTCTGAATTTCAAAATTTAATAAATAAATAGTATTCAAAAACTTAAATTATAATTTTTTTTGGCACAATTTAGTAAAATAAATATAAATTTGAGTTTAAAAAGAACAATACTCTATAAAGTTTACATATGGTTTAATTGATCATTCTAAAATAACTTTAGTTTGAATTTACACAGCTTGGAAATTACATTTGATGAAATAATTTATGGCAATGTCAATTTTTTTCTAACCTGAATTTCAGAGGGTTTAGTGTGAATTTTTTCAGCAAACTGGGAAAGGGTATGTTGACTTTCCAGTATAAAGTAATTAGCTTTATCAGAATGATATACTGTGCTGACAGCATCTAATAATAAGCCACACAAATACGGAGTTTGTGCCTATAAAAAAAATAACATTTATATAAAAGTTAAAAACTTCAATTTTTTTTATTTATGAACTGGAAATGAATATATAAAATTCAAAATACAAATTAGAATTGTCAAAGACTTACAATCATTACAATACAAATCATTGTATTTAAGCTAGAGTTAAAAATGTTGAAAAGACAAATGATATTTTCAGAAAATGAGAATACCTTCATAAATACTGATTGTAACACTTGGAATGCTTGAAGATTTCGCACACTTGACCCTATAAGAAGAAAAAAATTAATTGAACATAAATCAAAACAACACAAATATATATATATATATATATATATATTTAAATTACACCTCTCAATGTCCTCTTGGACATAAGGCATCTTGCAGTCCAATACAAAGCAGAAGTTGCACTAGCAGGAGGGAGAATGTCATAGTTATCTTGTAAGAGAACATGAAGTAGAGAGGAGCAATCAAATAGATGCTCCCCAGTCCTTGGCATAGAATTACAGAGAGGGCAGAGTGGAAAATCAGCCAGGCAAATCTTAAAAAGATGGGCCTGCAGATAATCATGTCCAGTGATGACTCTAAAACATGCCACTCCCTCTAACATAGGGAAGATAGAAAGTTATGTACCTCTCTGGCCATTGAACAGACAAAACTAGGCTTTACCAACAGCCAGCTCTTTAAGAGTGGATATTCTTTTCTGACAATATTTATCCCAGATAAGTTACTCGGCATTTCTAAGAGGAATCGGTAGACAAAAGATGGATGCACCGTTGAGGCCTTTTTGGCCAACTTGTCGGCTTGTTCATTTTCATGAATGCTGCAATAGGAAGGGATCCATTGAAGGACGACCACTCTTCCAGTGCTAAGAAATGAGTCTATAAGTTGTTTAAATTTGAATTCTGATTTGAAGTTTAGATGGGAATAGATTGTAGCCAGATATGGTCTTAATTGTGGCCTAAGAATCTATGAAGATGACAATATTTTGGCCAAGAGTAACACTAATAGCTCTAAAAGCCATAAATTTTGCAAAAATCTCACTGTCAAAATTGTCTGACCAGGCACTAAGAGATTCTTTAAGATTAAATGCATTGGAATAAGCACCAGCTCTAGCCCTACCAAAGGAAGTCGAGGCAGAGCCATCAGTTAATACATGTAACCAGTCTATATCTGGATATCTTTCAAGGATAGTAGCCAAGGTTGAAGACATTAATTCAGCCAAAAGGGAATTATAATAGCGAACAAAAGGACCAAATCCAGTTTAGCAGAAGCATATTTTAAATGACCCGGGAAGGTAGCCAGTTTAAAGATGAGAAGTCTATTATCAGAAACATCAAAAGCATTTGCAAATCTCTTGAACTCAAACAAGAATGTATGTTGAGTTTTATTTCTTGTTTGGGAAGGTTAGTTCAGAAATGCTCCTTTCTAAATAATCGCTTGCCAAGAGAAAGAGCATTGACGTCTTTCAGATGGACTAGAAATTTTAGCCTGCAGTTGCATAAATCTAAGTGCTGTATTTTGAACAATGCCCAACTCTGACAATGCACTGTCAGAAGCAGTAACAAAAAGCTCAGAGCCGTAATCAATAACAGGTCTAATGTATGATGTAAACATGGGATAATCCCCACTTAACACCAGCAATTCTTTTTAACAACATAGCCTACTTCTAGCATTCTTGAACTACTTTAGCAATACGTTTAGTCCAAGTTAGTCTAGAATCTAGGGATATTCCGAGGTAAGTAGCGCAGTCAGTCCTAAATAAAGCATTGTTATTGTAAACCAGACACAAATAAAAATCATTTTAAAAATTTTTATTTGATACTTCTATTTAATTTCTAATTATCTTAAATTAGAAAAATTTGGAGGTCCTTAAGGCTGTCTTCAGATGTTACAGAATAGGACACCAATTCGAAATATTTTTTCAGATATAAAAGTACTCAAACATTAATATTATATTCTGGCTTCACTATCCTGCAGAGAATCTCTTATTTCATCATACTACTCGTTTTTATCCGAGTTGACACATTTTTTTCTCCTATACCATAATGCTAAATGAGCTATCCCTTTACATGTTAAAAAGAAAGAATGATTATTTATGAAATATTTTGAAATTTTAAAAACATTATATTATAAACAAATGCATGAGTTACAATGTCACAACATTTTTATAAAAATTGAAGCCTTTTTCTGTCCGAAAATGTGCTTCGCGTTTTCACATTCTCGTACATATGGCTTAAACAGCCTTAATATAAGGGCTTTAAAAATAAATCATGCATGTCTTTAGTTCCTGCCAAAGAAACTAAAACCCCATATACACAATTCTGAATCAAGATCATGAGTTCAGTCTCATGTATTGTGAGATAAGAGAAAGGCTCTATCTGTCTCAATTCCTGCTCATGGAACAATTCTAGAGCTGCTGTAAAGCTTCTTTATATAGAGATTTTCACTACTGTAAACAATCTTCTGTAATATTTCTTTGTGTATAGATGTTGATTTGTCTTCATGTAGTCCTTTGTTTGTCCTTGTCCATTAATAAATCTGTTACTATTTGATTATTGGTATCGTTGGTTATTTCACCCATGCAAACTTGTGACACTATTATAAAATATTCTTAAAAAAAAGCCAATGTTTATCTTTCTTTAGTAAATATGTAAATTTATTTGCTTCTGATGTTATACCTATTCATGTGTCAATTCACTATAATTACAAGTAGAATTTTAAATTTTCTAATATTATGTTAGCTTCCAACCCGACAAAAAATCATAGTGAGGTTGGTTAAAACATATTTACAATGCTTACATAAGATCTTTAGTAAATGCAACCCTCTGGGCCCCTCTCTTTTAGTTCTTGTTACAGCTGATGTTGACTATATCTTTAAACAGAAAATTTTTAACTTTTACATACAGACAAAACATGTATTTCATTTCTTTTAATAACATAATTATGTTGAATAAAAAGTTATTTTTCAACACCTGCTTCATTATTCACGAATCTCTTTTCGTTTTTAGAGCCTCACAAATCAACTGCTTACTTTTTAAAATGCTCCTTTTAGATTTATTTAATTCAGACAAACAAAAATATGTAAAATAAAACAGTTATGGATAGCAACATGAACTTACCAGATGAATGGGGCAGTTGGAAACCAGGTAACTGAAATAGGGAGCCAGTGCTGGCAAGACTAGGTTTTAGTTCAATGTAACCACAAGAAGTGAGGGAAGCAATAAGCAAAACTATATTACGCAGGGCTTCACAAGCTTCTTCAGAAGTGTTCTGTTCTAGCCTAAAATTAAAATTATTTAAAACTAAAAGGAAAGCACACGGATACATATTTATTGAATGAGCCAATAACAATGAAGCTATTGAGAATTGAAAATATATAAAATTATTACATCCTGCAGTACCTCAATAGGTTCAAATTAACAATATTTAACAGGAATTAAATCAATTCCTGGCCCAAATGAAAATTCTTTTCTAGTTTAGTTGGTCTAAGAACATGTCTACACACTCACAACATCTGCCAATAACATATTAGAAAAAAAAATGGCAATACCCATTTATTTTTGCCAATTGAGGCAAGATTAAAACTGTGTACCTCAAGTTGACTGCTTAATTTTTTAATGACACACTTTGAAGCAACATGGAAGTCATTGATAATGGACTTTGTAATTTTAAAACATCAATGAAGAAAATGGCATCCAAACTCTGGCACCCCATTCTCCAAACTACTACACCAGGAAAATGTGAGAACTTTAAGCCTTGACAGAGTTAACAGGCATTAATTCCTCTTTACATGACAGGTCTTCAATGGATCAGGATACTAAATTAAAGGTTGACAGAAATAAAAGAGTGACCATGAGCTTGTTAATCGCTCAGCTATTGTGGTCAGTTTTATCAGCAATTCTCCATAGAAAAACATGTTGTAACTGAATTAGAATTATTCATAACGAAGAAACGAAGTACTAAATAACACTTAATGAAACATTTAAATCACAAACACAAATAGATCCATCATGTATATATTAATGAATACCTAAGAAGAAACTCAGACAGGAAAATGTATCCCTGGCAAGTTCGAAAGTCATCCAGAATCAGCTGGGACACTTCACTGGAGTCTTTAAGGAAGCAAAAAACGGTGACAAACATCTCCACAATCTCCAGAGGGGACAACTCTTGAACTCTTTGCATGTTTTCAACACAAAGTGCTATACAAGCTTTATCTGAAATAACAAAAAGACCTATGAGATGAAAATGAATTATTTATATATGAATTTTCAATCAGAATTTTAGCTTTTAAATACATGAATAAATTTTCATCAAAAGAATCATGCTACTAGTTAAAAATCATACTAATAATATTTTTTAAAAAAATGGCTGAAATACATTGATTTTTATCACTAAAAATTATGAGACAGACTGATTGAACCATAAACAAAGGCATATGATTTGCATGATCAGTACAAAAAGTTATATTGTACCAGCAATAAGATAGTTTCTATTCTTTCGTTTGAAATATCTACCCGAGTGTTTTGCATGCATATTTATAATATTATTGCAATATTCAAAGATTAAGAAAATTCAAGCCTTATATTTGATTATAATTCTTATCAATCATTTGCAGTAGAATATAAAGTGAGAAAACACAATTATTTCACAATAAAGTTGTTTCCTTTTTCTATTTTTTTTCATTTTCACAATGACTGAAAGCTGATAACACAAATACTTAAAACACAAATTGAACACATTAAAATAAAATGCAATAAAATCTTAACACAAGAAAAGCTTTCTCCATATATATTAATCAAAATTTCAGCTAGCCACATTAACGAACATCTAGTACAGTGGTTAGTGATGCTGACTGCTGTGCTGTAAGGCATGGGTTTGAATTTCAAAGGCACAAGTTTGTAAATGTAGCCTTCGCAGCATGGGGGCACTCTAAGTATTTGTTGAGTCAAAAATCCCCTTGTGAGGTTGGTGGAAGGGGAAAAAGGTGAGAGGTCCCTAACTCCCCCCCCCCCATTGTGTTCTCTCAATTTGGGGTGGAACCAAACCAAATTGTATTGTCACTAGCATGGAGCTCAAAACTACGGGAACAATTAGCCCCTTGCCCACAATGAATTTCAATGGCCTCAATCTACTGAAACTCGATTTGAGGATATCAGGTGGGATAAGTAACAACAGCAAACATAAATGAAAAAACAAGTATGTTCTCAATTTATGTCTACAGATTCTCTAAGAAATCAAAGGTGATAATGATAGTTTTTTAATACATAAATATGAAATTTGATGACAAGTTACAAAATGCGAAGATTTTTTAGGTTACACCTATTTTTACTGATAATAAATAATTTTATACTGATGGTCCATAAATATATTTTCAATGCATTATGATTAAAAGAAAAATGGTAATTACTAATCTTAACAAACTTAATCTTATCTTATTAACACGAAAACATTGCACAATTTGTAAATTATTTATAAAGATATAATAAGATAGAAAGTAAACAGGAAGATATAAGTGCAATCTTGTAAATGGGAATGCATACTTACTGTGGATGTAGCTAACAACAGAATGGGAAAGTCCATGGCGGGAAAGTGTCATAAGCACCTCTGCAGCGCTCTTCCTCCAGACAGCATTATGTGTAGGACACCAGCTTGTGATAGCACTAAATAAGAGGGTAAGATCATCCTTTCTGCTTAATTCTTCTGCTGGGCCAGAGTGGCTACAAAGTCGTACCAAAACCTAAACAATCATGCAAAAATAAAATGTAAAATTTCAGAACAAAAAATAAAAATAAATTGTAATCAAAATAATTTAAATAAAAATAAAAATGATTAGTAAGGTCAATAAATTACTCACCTGAACAAATACTTTTTGTAGCAAAATTCGTCTCTCTCTAGGAGAAAATTCACAATCTGGATCAATATCATCTGGGTTTTCTATTGGAGGCAAATCAAAAAATAGATATAGGCACTTAACTAGAGTTGAGGGCAATGAGGCAGCAGTCATAATATCCACCAATGGAGCATTACCAGCCGCCAGGAGATTGACAGCTGTTAACAACATCCATCCATTACTATGCTCTTCTGTACTGGAAATTTCTAAAAATTTTGCAATTGCACAGCTAGCAGCTTCTACAAAGGAATGAAAGTGATTTGTAAACCAGAACATGATAAGAGGTGCAATCAAAAAGTTCCCAGGTTTGATGGAAAATACAAGATTTATTTAAACTTTTACCTAATTTTGACAACCATCTA
The DNA here is from genome assembly GCA_019973955.1 of Trichonephila inaurata madagascariensis. Taxonomy (NCBI): domain Eukaryota; kingdom Metazoa; phylum Arthropoda; class Arachnida; order Araneae; family Nephilidae; genus Trichonephila; species Trichonephila inaurata. The sequence goes on along the minus strand of BMAV01004421.1, from coordinate 393,728 downwards.
CTTTAAAACTAGTCACCTTTTGAATATGCATATCAATCCCATCACTTTTTTGAACCCTTGAAACTAGTTTTTAAGTTAGTGTTAGGGCTTTCAAAGGCCTCTAGTAATTCTCATGAAATGTCAATCACAAAAAACTGTCCTTTCAGTCGCATTTTCAGTGCTTGGAATAGATTTTTAGATAGTATTTTCAGTGGTTATGAGCTGAGTCTGGCTATACTACACCAAACATTTGTTAAAATATTAAAATGCATATAAAATATCTAAAAGCAATTGACAAGACAATTTCAGTAGAAGTTAAAATATCAAATCGTATGAAAATCTTATTCAAATGATAAAAACAAACAAATTTAAACAAATATCTGACTTGGTAGGGGATTTTCTTCACCAAGTCAGACAAGATCTTAAAATAAAAGATTGCATTAAAACAGGCAATTGAAAAATGTTAGTTTAAAGTAAGAGTTTAAGCAATCGTATGTTTTATAAGTAAAAATTAGTTCCTACAGTTTCTGTAATGTGTTGGAGTTAAGGTGTGCAAATATTTGTCAGGATTATTTTGCCAATACATTCATCCGCTACATAATCTATCATATCCTCAACCGAAGAATCTTGTATGGGTGCACTATTTTGCAGTTTGTGCGGTGCCATTTTTATTTCTATTTTAGATTTATTTGTTCATTTTATTAACTTTTTTTCCTTGCACAAGTTTTGGAATTTTCTTTGAAATCAAGTATTGTAGTAGATGCAGAGGAGGGTTGAATAGCAGAGTTGGAGGTGGAAGCGGATATGAATGAGGAGGATTATTCAATTGGTGTAAACATATAATTGGTGGCAAAAAGTGCGGCATTAGACATACGAATAGGTGACTGAGGCTCTGACACCATAGCTGCTTTTGAAGAGGTGTGCTTGGGTTGAAGATGATGTGGAAAGAGCAGTAGATAAGGATACATTAAGTTTCAGGAGGGATGAAGCAGGTTTAAATAATTTTAAAGGTGGACATACTATTTCAGTAATATTTTTCCCTGTGAGTGAAATTGTTTATAGTTGAGGATATCGCAGCCTGGGCATAGATTTGGACTAACAGTGGGACTATTAGTTTTCATGCTTCCAAATAAGATACACTTTTATTAGTTTTGATTTATTGAATTTTATTTTCCGTTTTCCACTTGGGGCGTAGTTTTGAGTCAGTAGAATGGGGTTGAGAGCAATTAATACATTTCGGCTCTAGACTTCAATCCATGGAAAAATGCCCAACAGATGCACATCTAGAGCAGGGATGGAGAACCTATGACCTGTGGGTCAGACACTGACCCACGCTAGCTTTTTAATTGACCCACGATTGCTTGGTAACCATTTTGTCTGCTTACACGGGTTTATTTAGATTTTCTAATTTGTGTGGATTATTTATATTCTATTTGTATATTTCCAAGCACTGCATTGGCACAAAAGGCAATTTAAACGCTGTCTATAACTTTCAGTTTTATCATTACAGTTCCAAAGTTACGCAAATGACAAGAAATGTATGTGAAAGTATGTATGAGGAATGATTCGGAAAATAAGTTTCCCCTGTCGACTGTGATCAGAGTTGTGTATGAAAGTCAAAAAATAGAATGAGACATTAAAGATGACATAACTTTATTTTTCCACTGAAGTAACAAGTACTTTGAGACATTTGTCGTACCGCTTGATAAGCTTCAAAAACCCTTCCAAGAAAATTCAGGGCTTTCCATACGGAAGAAGTGTTAACTTTTGCGTGGACTTTTTGGAGTTGGAACAATTAATGCTACACGGTACTGGGACACCCTGTTGAAATTGAAGGGGAAAAAGCATCCTGGGCTTCTCAGATCTGGAGTTCTGTTGTTGGATGACAATGCGAGTCCACACTTAGCGATGGCAACACAAAACCATATTGCAACCCTTGGTTTGGAGCGCCCATATCACAGTCCTGATCTCCCACCAACTAATTTTCATCTGTTTCTGCTAGTGAAGAAGAATCTCGCCTGAAAGCACTTTTGAAACAATGCTGAAGTCAAACAAGCAGTTAAACGTTTCTTCCGTATGTAAAAGCCTGAGCTTTTCCTGGAAGGATTCTCGAAGCTTATCAACCAGTATGACAATTGTCTCAATAAGCTTGGTAATTATAAGGAAAAATAATGTCATATCTTTAATGTCTCTCTATTTTTTTTACTTTCATGCACAATTCTGACTATAGTCGACAGGGAAAATTTATTTTCCGACTCACCCTCGTAGTATTTGAAATAAAGCAAAAGTGTTTACAGAATATCAAACAAAATGAATGATTTTACTCACATTTTGTTTGTTGAAAAAAAAATCGACAAACCAGAGCAAATAAACATATTTAAAACACTTTATCAGACAAAATGCACTTTTCTAAGGTTATGTTTGTAGAAAGAGATTTAAATAGCATTTGTATCGTCCCCTCTCTGTTTCACCTTGTGAGGTGTAATGCGCATGTCTGCTGTTCTCCACACTAGCAATTTTTGGTTCGTAATTTAAGGCGCGCCTGTACCAGTGTTGAAATTAGTGGCATCCATTTCGAACGTACACTCATAAACAAAAAATTAGGGCACCAAGAAATAATTGTGGGATCGTAACGAAACTTGGCATGAAGGTACATGTCGGGGAGATATACAAATGATTAGAAATGTAGCGTGATTGCACATTACGTATAGCCGGTAGAGGGGGTTTAACATCGTTCTAGGTGGAGTATAAAAACAGATAACCAAAGATTTTTTGAGTATGCTGAATCGTTTACAAAGAAAGAGCAGAGGTAGACATGCCATTACGCCACTTTCGAAGACAATATGAGCAGCTGTCGCAGTTTGAGAGGGGAAAAATCATCAGCATGATGGAAGCTGGGTGGTCAGCTAGGTGAATATAGCTTGTCCATTAGGCCACTCTAATTGTGTTGTGAGGAGGTGTTGAGACTAGTGGATCCGAGAGATGTCATTTACACGAAGACCAGGCTCAAGACACCCTCGACAGACCAGTCGTCGAGAAGACCGCCACATCATAAGAAATACACCCATACAGCCAACTCCTTCATTGGCCGCCATCTAGGCATAGGTAGCTCCTTCACTAGGGGACCCTGTGTCTTTTCGAACCATACGAAGGCGCCTGGCTTAAATACATTTGGGATCACAGGCGCCCATTACATGTGCTGCCCTTGATGCCTCCGTTTGGAGTGGTGCCGCTCACGAGGAAATTCAACTGCAGCAGAATGGAACCAGGTCATCTTTAGCAAGGAATCCAGATCCAATCTCAGCAGTGACGATAATCATGTTCGTGTGTGGAGACCCCCTTGGTGAACGCCTCAATCCTGCCTTTAGTTAACAGCGACACACCGCTCTCCAACTGATGTAAAGGTAGGGGGTGCCATTATCAGAATACACAGTCACCCCTAGTATTGATCCATGGCACCATGACAACCCAGCGGTATGTTCATTACATCTTGCAGCCCCATGTGTTGCCACTCATGCAACGGCTCCCAGGAGCCATTTTTTAACAAGATAATGCCCGCCTTCACAAGGCTGTCTTCGCACTGTTACTACCCTTCCTTGCCCTGCCCAATTCCCAGATTTGTCTCCAATCGAGCATAACTGGGACCATTTGGGGACGGCGAGTTTGAACGAACTAGAGGCAAGGTTACAGCAAATATGGAACGAAATGACTCAAGACATCATGCCTCAATGCCCAATCGTATCACATCGTGCATTCCCATTAGAGGGGGTTCAACAGGGTATTAAATCCTCCGTTCTTTTGCCTTTTTCTCCGAAATAAATGATTCTTTTTCTTTGATGTTCTAATTATTTACTTATACCAAAGTTGTCATTACGTATGTAAAATTTCGATTTATTTCCAACTCCTTCTTGGTGCACTAATTCTTTTGTCCATGAGTGTATTTAAAAGTAATATGTATTGTGTATGTATATAAGGTATGTTAACACAAAATTTCTTCTCAAAAATTACTGTATTCTAAATACAAATATTTTTAATTGTAGTCCTGTACTATATCGGCGGTTAAAAAATTAAAAACAAGCCATATCAAGTTGAATGGTTGGATAAATGGTGACATCTCTCGCGTTCTTCTTCTAACATAACTCCTATGTTCTTTGACGGCCACGATTAATGGCAAAACTTTTCCAACCCAATTCCAAGAGGAAAAACGAAGCAACAATGCAAATAAGATATCCTTTAAAAGGATAGAAAGTTTAGTGAGAAAAAATGGCAATCTTAGAGAAAGCTTAGTGTGGAACAGTTGGAATTGAGTTTAGACGGCCTACTCAAGAAAGAAGGAAATGCCCACCCTCGATAATATTTATAAGGAGGAACAATTGTACATGAGTACATCAATCTACCTGCAAGTATCAGAATCGTCGAGTCTTCAACCAAGGTAGGAAGATTATATTCCGAAAGCTAGTATAATATAGAAAGCGAGATTAGGTAGATAATTATATTTTGATAAGTGATCTAGTTGTGCGATCTGACTTAAATAAATAGGCATACTCTGGTTTATTCTCACTTAATATAAGTTTGTTCATTATATAAGTAATTTAAGTTAAATTCTTAATAAAAGTTGTATTAAGAATTATAGAATGTCTCATCCTTCCGATAATCCCACACCTCTAACTTACGCGGAACCCCCTCGTCATAGCTATCGAATGATGGCTATGTCACAAAATATGATGTGAATGAAAGGAACAAAATGGTTATACGTGTAATTTGTAATGAGAAAGTGACTTCACATACATACAATGGAAAAAGACATTTTGAAATGTTACATTCTAATATCGGTATGTCAACAGATGAAGAAAGACAAATGTATTTTTTACAAAAGATAAAAAAATTTTTCTCAAACCAGTGTTTTAAAAAATTTTTTGGTTATTAAAAATAGCATTAAAGCGGTTAGTTTCCAAATGTTGCCCATTGCATTGCTCGCCAACGGAACATCTTACAAAATAATTTGTAAAGAAAGCGTTTTTAGAATGTAGTCTTACATTCTTTGTTGACCTTAAAGAAAAAGACTTGATTATATAAAGCGTATAAATGAGTTAAAGTCGCAACATAATTGAAGATTGAGTAATAGAATTAGAAAAAAATTTTTTTCATAAATACATGACTTAAATTATGCAGATATGTTATCAATATCTTTAGATGAGAGTAATGATGTAAATGATTATGCTCGGTATTAGTATGGAAATATAATGAAAAAAGTTAATAAAACTAATAACGTTGAAAGGAAGTGTACCGGTCTTGATATTTTTGAAGAATTTTATATTGCATTTAAAGAATTTTTTACCTTCAGAAAATAGTTTCTTCTACAACAGAGGATGCACCTAGTATGGAAGGGAAAAACTTTGGATTTATTCAGTATCTAAATCAAAATATTTCACATTCTCCGATTGAATTTCGTTGAATAATACACCAGAAAGTTTTATGTGTGAGCATGATTTAAAAACATTTACCAGTTTAATATCAGTTGTAATAAAAAAAAATTATAGTTTAAAAAAAAACACGCTTTTATAGTGGTTTGAACTCAAAAGTAAAAAAATAATTCTTAATATAAAAATAAAATGATTAACGAGAAAATTAATGTCATTGGCATAAAAGTGTGGGGTGCTCTATATTAACGGTTATAATTTCTTACTAGTTCTATTCCGAAATGCTTAGTCTAAAAATGTAGCACCAAGCACCCCACACTTTTACCACAATGATATGAACTTTCCCGCTAATCGTTTTATTCTTATATTAAGAATTATTTTTTTACTTTTGAGTTCAATTCACTATAAAAGCGTGTGTTTTAGGTTTTTTTAAAACTATAACTTATTTTTCATTTTTTTAGTTCGATCTACAATAAAAGCCTATTTTTTAGTTTTTAAAACTATAATTTATCCTTTGTTGAATTTATCCTTGAGTTTGATATTTGGGGCCAGAATTATGTGGCTGTTGGAATTAGTCTTGCTCTTTAATGGATATTAATTAATTGATCTGAAGGGTATTTATTCTCTCCGTTAACAGGGCCTTGAATAGCTATAATGTTAATTCGTATAATTACTTCTAAACGTATAGCTTTATAAAAATAAAAAATATTTAGCAGTTAGAACATAAATTATTTTTATTCACATGCACGAGTCTTTTTTTTTTACTTCCATTTTCAGAAAAACTAAACACCCACCCACCCTACCTTATTTCACATAAAGAACACTTTTTTTTGTTTTATTTTTTACTAACCAGAAACCTATTTTGCGATTTTAGGGTTGTACCTTAATCTTTTAGTTGCTACATCTGGAATTAGTCACCAAATCAAGAAATGGCATACGGAATTAGTCGCCAAATCTGAAAATGGTTTATGGAATTAGTCACCAAATCTAGAAAAAATATAATGAATTATTCGCCAAATCTAGAAATGATATAATAAATTAGTTGCCAAATCTCTTAAATCCTTAATTATTAAAATCCTGATCACAAGACAAACAGAATTATGAAATTATTGTATTGTTATGGGTCCTTGACAAGTGTGAGAAATTTCAAATTAGTCTGACCTTTTAAAGTGGGTAAAAATCGATTTCAAAGATTCCATTACATACAAGTGAAACTTATAAAAACATGTTAATCTGTTAATGGGGCCTCAGATTGCTATAATGTTAATTCGTATAATCACTTTTAAACGTATTGCTTTATAAAAATAAAAAATATTTAGCAGTTAGAACATAAATTATTTTTATTCACACGCACAAGTCTTTTTTTTTTATTTCCATTTTCATAAAAACTGCGCACCCACCCACCCTACCTTTTTTGACATGAAGAACACATTTTTGTTTTATTTTTTATTAACCAGAAGTCTATTTTGCGATTTTAGGGTTGTACCTTAATCTTTTAGTCGCTAAATCTGGAAAGATACCATTACATATAAGCGAAACTTATAAAAACGTGTTAATAATCAACTTTATAAATGCAAAAGCTTTTTATAAACAACAATATGCACAGTTCTTAGAGGAAATTCAATGCCAATATTCAAGGATTCTGACATACAACAAGGTGCAATGGCTTAGTTTCAGTCAAGTCCTTAATCTCTTTGTAGCATTATTAGAAGAAATTAAACTCTTTTTAATTTAAAAAGACAATAGTTTCGATGAACTACCCAATATACATTGGTTAAATGATTTGATGTTTTTATGCGACATCACTCAGCATTTTAATGAACTGAATAAAAAAACTTTGAGGACATGTACTAATTGTTTTATAGATGTTTAGATACATTAAAAAATTAATGACGAAACTTGACATCTTTACTACTGATTTTGAAATGAAAATCAGGAAATATTACAAAATAATGAAAAATTTCATTGACTTTCAAGAAAATGCAATTAAAAATATTCAATGAATAGCAATGAAATGCAGGAAATAAAATAAGCTTTTGAGGGGAGATTCAATCAATTTAAAAGTTTGACAAGTATATTTCACTTTATTTTATATCCATATAAAACAGAGTTTGAAGCAATGGAGTTAACCGAATTTATGTGGCTAGGTATCGATAACCTAGAAATATGAAATTAGTTCAATTTCGAAGCAGCGTAGTGTGGAAAACTAAATTTGAAGACTTGATTTCCCGAAGTAGAAGGAAAACTGTATGAAAGTAGTGCAGATAATATTGATCCCACAGTAAAAGTTGAAAATATTATTTTAAACGTTTGAGATTTTTTATCAAATAATTTTATATCAATAAAAAAACTAAATGCTCTTTTAACGATTTTTGGGTCCCTATATTCGGGTGAAAAAATGTTTTCTTCAATGAGCTATGTAAATTCTTCTAATAGAAATAGACTTGACAGGGAAGTAACTTCGAAATGTATTAAACTAATGAATAAGAAATATTAACCAAACATTAAAACTATCTGAAAATAAACACAGCAACCGATTTCTCATTAAATATTTTGTTATATATATATATATATTACTAATGAATAATATTTCATAATATATATTGTATGCAATTTTCGTTACTCCTTGTTCATTCAAAACTCAATTTGATAATAATTCGAAATTTTGCACACTTGTCAAGGACCAATGACAATACAATAATTTCATAATTTTGTTTCATTATCCTGATCATAATGGTCAGGAATAAGGATTTCCGTGATTTGGCGACTTATTCATTACATCGTTTCCAGATTTGGCAAATAATTGCATAAACCATTTTCAGATTTGGCGACTAAAAGATTAAGGAGCAACCCTAAAACCACAAAAAGACTTGCAATTAATACAAATAAAACAAAAAAGTGTTCTTTATGTTAAAAAGGGTAGGGTGGAAACAAAACAAAACAAAAAAAGACTTGTGCACGTGAATAAAAATAGTTTAAGTTCTTACTGCTAAATATTTTTTATTTTTATAAAAAATATTTATACGTTTAGAAGTGATGATACGAATTAACATTACATCAATATGCTTAAAAGGTGATAAATTTATGTTTTAACTGCTAAATATTTTTTTAGTAAATGGAGAGAATAAATATCCTTCAGACCCATAAATTAATATCCATTGAAGTGCAAGAATAATTCCAGGAGCCACATAATTCCAGCTACAAATATCAAACTCAAGGATAAATTCAACAAAGGATAAATGATAGTTTTAAAAACTAAAAAACAGGCTTTTATTGTAGATCGAACTAAAAAAATGAAAAATAAATTATAGTTTTAAAAAAAACCCTAAAAAATATGCTTTTACAGTGAATTGAACTAAAAAGTAAAAAAATAACTCTTAATACAAGAATAAAATGATTAACGAGAAAATTAATGTCATTGGGGTAAAAGCGTAGGATGCTCTAAATTAATTGATATAATTCCGTACTAGTTCTATTCCTAAATGCGGAGTTAGTGTAAAAATGTAGCACAAAGCACCCCACGCTTTTACCACAATGATATTAATTTTATTGTTAATCATTTTATTCTTATATTAAGAGTTATTTTTTTACTTTTTAGTTCGATTCAGTATAAAAGCGTGTTTTTTAGGTTTTTTTAACCTATAATTTATTACCCGTTAAGCCAATTGAATTTTAAAGATGTTTAGTTTTAAAAATACTCAGTTAAAAATTTCTAAACATAACTCTGGTACCAATGGTCATTAATTACCCACGAGCTGATATTAAAAAAATATGAACAAAATTTGATTCATGTCTCATAAAGGTTCGCCATCCCTGATCTAGAGCATGTCATTTATCCACGGCATGAAGTTTGTGAATGTCCAAACCTCTGGCACTTGAAACAGTGCAGAGGATCCGGAATGTATGGGCATATTTTACAGTTAAGGTATCCGACTTTCATTATTGTGGGTAGTTTAGGTCTATTAAAAGTTAAAATCAAATGTTTTGTTGGAATAACTGAAGGATCTTTTTTTAACGTTATTTTTCTAACCTGAATCAAACCCTGATCAGAAAATCCATCGAGGATTTCTGCTTCAGAGGTGGTCAACAGATCAGATTCGGAAATTACACCTCTGCAGGAATTGAGAGTTTTGTGCAGACATTTTTACTGGGGAATCTAGAAATGATTTGGCAAGTAGAAAAGACTTTGATTGCAGGGTAGAGCTTGTTTTGACAAGTACATCACTGGATCGTAAGCATTTTACAGATGTAGGTTCACCACCTATTCCTATTAGAGCTTTATTAATTGCAAATGGTGATTTTGTTAACATACCATTGTTTGGTAAAGATATAAAAATCTAGCATGCACTGCAATTTGATTAATGTTAAGGTTGGGTAAAACAAGGCCTTTTCTCAGGCACAGCTGACTTGGGTCTATAAGCGTGAAACAAATTTCATCCTGGTGTGCCTCCACCAACCACGAAGTCCAAGAAGAGAGGAAGTATACCAGTCATCTGGCAGAAACCAAGCACTGCGCTTACCTAGAGTACACTCAGGATATAGTGCTACAGCATCAGGACAAGGATCCAACAAGTAAACCTGACACTCCTTATCTGCAGCACTAACCCTACAGCAATGTCTCTCCGGGGACACCAAAGAGACTTATCAGCAGCCGATTGACAGGAGTGGGCTCACTCCTGCCTCCCGTCTGCAGCAAAGCATGGGCCAAAGGGAATGCAAAGGTATCCCAGGACACCATTTTCCTCCTTACATGATGCAGCATATGGCAAACATGCGAGTTGGCAAACCAACAGTGTCAGTTAAAAACAAAACGTACATCAAAAAACAAAAGAAAAAGATAATAAATGAAACTAAATTAACTTATTAGAAAATAAAAACCAAATACTGTTATTAATAAAGAATAAATAAACCAAACAAATAAAGAAATCTAGAGTTTTTATTTAAAAAGGTTTTATCTGTGGTCTAGACCAGAAAAGAAAAAGAGGAAATTGGATGACAAGAAAGAGGGTCGAAAATAGAGAAGGATTACTAGAGTACCCTGGGGTCATGACACCCATGTTGACCAAAGACAGTAAACTCCTTGGGAGAAGGAAAAGATCACTAGGGCACCTTGGCATTGTGACACCCGTACTCATCTAAAGAAGATGAGCCCCCTGAGGGGGTGGTTATGAGCTAAAAACTATGCTTAGGAAGGTATGATCTAGTGTTTTGTCCTGATGAAGACAATTCCTAGCATTTCAAAATTCTGGTCATTTTCATTTCTCAAAAGCCTCGGAACACTGCAATAAAAGTCGGAACTTACTGCAATATTAGAAGGATAAAACTTCTGATGAACAATAATTTTGATGTCAAAAAACAAACTAGGCATGATTTTTGTTTTTCTCCATTGATGCCTTTTCTTTGGCTTTTGGTGCTAGAACTCATCCATTGTAAAGATTGCTGATTCACTTCTAGAACTCAGTTATAAATCCAGTTTTCATCTCGTGTTATGACCTTTGAAATGAAACTGACATTTTCATTAGCTTTTGCATGGAGTTTGAAGCAAGCATTGACGCATTTTCTCTTTGAGGGAAAAAATTTTGCAGGAAAAACCAATGCCTGTTCACCCAGAATGCTCAACATCTTTAAATAAATGATGATCCCTCTTGAAATATGAATGCCATTTAAAACCAAAGTCAAATTTAAAGCTATTATCCAAAGCTGTAAGAAACATTTCAGGAGTTTCAGATTGCAGATTCACTGAACTTCTCATAGAATGCAAATGCAATTCTGTTCAATTTTATGGTCTACTGTTGAACTAAAAACATACCATAACATGAAATTATAAGGAAAAAAAAATGTGGAAGAAATTTGTGAGCTTACAGCTTGAAATCAAGTTGCAAAATGAGTAGACAGATTCTACAATGTGACTTTGATCAAAATTTGCCTATATTTTCACAGAGACAGTCACAGTAATAGCAATCCAAGAACTTGCTGACAGCACCTTGTTCATTATATTTAGAAATTCAGATTGCATTAATATTTATCATATATATTTTACAACAAATAATAAGTACTTTTCTGCCCACTGAATGCAAAAATAAGTTTAAAAATCCTATTTTTAACATTTCCATCTTTAATAAGAGTAACAGATTTATAATTCATTCATGATTAAAATAACTAATTTATTAAAGAAAATAAAATAACCTTTCTTCTTTGCATTTAGTAGACAAAAGTTCTTAACATGCTCCCTTGCAAGTAAAATCTTCAATTTTTGTGATGGAAAATTTTTAAATAATTCTGTTTTAAAAAAATATTACAAAATCTAGGTTTTATATATTTAGTTTTTGATCAAGCCTGTCAAATAATCATGTATGTGTAAATTAATATGGCTGCAGTTATAAAGTAACTTTTACTGCCCAAGAATAACCTGCAACTCGTGGACAGTAAAGCACCAAAAATAAATAAATAATAATAATAACAATGATAATTTAATATTATGCAGATAAATATCAAACTCCTAAAATACTTTTTTATTTTAGAAAATTTGAAATATGCATACCAACATATAATATTACACAATCATTTACATTAACAGTTTTAATACTAGAAAACTATATTTAATCAGAATATGTAAAGGGCTTTGCAATAAAAAATAAAATTTCAAATTACAAAACTTTATGAAATAATTGAAACATAAATACATGAAAAACTATACATACAATAATCAATGGGTTTTAAAAACTTACCAGTACTTTGATTTGATGCTCTCCGGCGTATTTCGGATACCATAAGTCTAGAAACTAATTGACAAAAAGTCAAGATATCAGAAAACTTTTCTATCATGTCAGAGGAGGGACAGTTACCAAAAACCTGTTAAACAATATTTCCATTAATTTTTAAAATGATTATTCTAAAAATTTACATTTATTTTACTACTATGACGTGGTGGGCGCCAAATGATAAGGGACAGACGGAGAAGGGGTTCTTTACTAAGTCCACTAGTTATTAAAACACGTTTATTAGACAAAACAAACACATTTACATACATAACTAGAGAACTAACAGTTGACATAGAATTGAAAGGGATCGGAGCGCATGCTCATTACATCCTTACAGTTCCAAAACTAGGCCATCACTGAAGATTGTTCTGTTCGCTAGAGGGCGCGAAAGTCTCTTTACTGTTAATATGGAAGAGTCTAAATAACGGGGGGTTACACTACTGCTTTCTTTTCATGTATGGAACGTGATAAAATTTAGTTTCCACAAAGAGTTTAAATATATGAATATATATATATATATTTACTTTATTCTACTACTTAAAACTAGAACGTCAGTCGGAATCAATTTGTCACCGGAGCCTGTTTACTTTGTTCTTCTTTCCGCATTTTTGCTGGGATTTTAAAATTTTTTGTGACTTTTAATCATTTTCCCAGGTGATTACATAGAAAAAGTTTTGTGATTCTAGGTAAATTAGGAGTGATTTTCCAACTGAATATACCTAAGATGTTCACTGATGTCATTTTGACACCAAGACAATTAATCATTATAAAAGACTGTCATTTCAACGAAATACAGTCCACTAAGCATATACCATTAGTAAAACAAACTTCCCAGAGTTCTATCGCACATTTTTTTTGTCTTGAAAACAATGTTATTGAGTTCACGGTGGAAATGAATAAAAAAAAAATTGTTGTGCCTAAGTGTTTTGTTAGATAGTATTTGCTTGTCTGCTCACATAAAAAAAAATTCATTCAATTTTCGAACTTAGTGCATAGCAGACACCATGAAATGATGGCTCTTAGAAAAGGTCTAACCCCCGACGAAATTGCAAATTCGTTGCAAGAGCTTTCTAAGAATGAGAATTGGCTCTAATTTAGATTCTGAAGACATAAGATTGAATGAAAGTGACTGCGAAGAATCTAAAGAAAGTGTAGATTTAATTGATAATATTCTAGTATATCCTGATATATATGTCACTTGGAATAGCACATAATGGATACCATATAATAGTAATGTTCTGGGCAGATTTGCCACAAAGCTGTGGTTCAACAAACTTTGTGAAACATAATGTCAACAACAGTTTTTTTATGATATATAAAAGGTCATAATATATGCTAATTACACGAAATCATATTAAAAATATCTTAAAACTAATCCCTACCGAACAGTAGCTCTGCAATTATTTAGTTAAAACAATTATTTTATAAATTTTATACCGCAGTGTCAAATGACACCGGTGGACATTTAAGGGTAAACAAAATCCTGGACATTCTAGTGTTAATAGAATACACAGGGGAAAGTAAGATTACTTCTAAGATATAATTTTCAACAGTTGACCATGTAACCCCAATTTTTAGATTTCAAATATTAATCAAACAACTACCATTCTTTCTTTCAACAACTTTTTCAAATAATATTTTAAAATAAAAGGTCAGATTAAAATTGTTTTAAATCTATTCATGTTATAAATCATGATTACAATTAACTCATGAAAAAAAACTAATGAATACAAGTGGTAATTACCTAAATGGAATACATATGAAATAATGGATATCGTAGTATTGAATGCTTGAATTGATGTAGCAGGGACAGTCTTGAATTTGTGACTGCTTTGATCAATTATTTTTTCAGTATCACACTTAGAAGCAACAAGCCTTGCAATTAAGAATGATAAAGTGATAAAGACACCTAAACTGGCACCTCACTCTTCAAATTTCTGTGCCATACCAATATGAAGCATTGAAAAATATAACATGCCCAAGGGTGGGCAACATATTCCACATGTGCAGCATGTGGCATGCAGTACAATTCTCAGTGGCACTCTGCATTACTCTAGAAATTTGTTAATTTTTGAGTGGATGGAAGTTTATAATGGACCTTATTTGACAGACATCTTCAGAATTACGGACATTTATGGAATTATGAAAAAAATCTGAAAAATAATTCTTAAAAAAATTTATGGCTATTTTGTAAATTATTGAATGCCATTGCTGGAGAGATTTAATCACTTGAAAGAAAATTGTATGTATTCTGCACTACACTTTTGGTTTTACATATCTAAGTAAAAAATCTATTCTCATATGAAGAATATTTTGAGTTCATAAAGAAATTGTTTAACAATGGAATGCTAAGAATCGTGTCAAAATAAAAATCCCAAATTACACAACTGATTTTGTAATATGAAGGTAAAATGGTACAAGCACTAAGTTCACATTTAATTTTTTATCTTTTCATGTAACTATAATGAAAGGAAATACTTAATATTTTATGTTGTCTACTTTTTATTTTAAAAAATATTGTTATATTGATCGGGATTCGAGGATTTTATGCTAATCAGTCACAAAATACAAAACAGTTCTTTAAGAGCAATGAGAATTTATTGACAGAAATTCAATCCTTGAATTACAGGATTCAGCAACAATATTCACAGAACAAATCTCAGAAGGTCTTCACACCTTCAACACCACTCAAACACAATTATCAGTGTTTTAAATTCACATATGTAAAAGATTATTCACAAGCATAGCCGAGCTAATCGGTAGTCACGGTCAAGGCAAGTTTACTAATCGCTAGTCATAACAATACTCACTAATCGTTGGTTGAAACAAGACTGACTCGCTTCAGCGAGCATCGCTCTATTTATAGACCTGGTGGAAACTTCCAGAAAGATCTGCTTGCATCATAGAGTGGGAAATTAGTTTATTTCTCCACAAATTTCTAGAAGAATCCAGAGGGTCTTGAACTCACCAACACGATCGCCAAACTGGTGGCCAAGATCTCGCCAAGTTCCCATTGAATCCCCATTATAACATAAGAGACAGTGTTGCTTATGAATTTTTTACAATTTTAACATAAAAAAAATATAACAGAGTAATATAAATGCTGTACACATCCAAATACAAATTACACTGGTCAACATGATTTTTGTCTCATGAGTACCAATAGTTGCACTTAATGCAGTTTTTTATCGTGTTTTCAAATATGTATTCGGAATTTCTCCATCACCCACAGTTTTTTTTTAAATTTTAATTTTAATTAATGTATTTAAATATTTTTTTAATAAACGACCATTTGTCCATTGTAAAATAAAAACTCCTACAGCATTGTAAATGTGATGGAACCACATGAGCTAACTCAAATGGTATCATTGCTACTGTTGTGCAAGTTCAGACATGTACAGACAGTTTGGCACCAGAAACAACAAACAGGCAAGGACATGGTCCAGACTAGCATGCATTCATCAGAACGATGTCAGTTGTGAGATAGTAGTGAACCAGTAAACACGTAATTGTGAGTGCTTTGTGTCTGGATTGTTGTATGTTACGTATTTACATTTTTATTTCTTTTAATTTGTTGTTAGTTACAAAATGCATAGAGCTTGTTTAAATCATCATAACAACTTTTGTTATATATGTGGTGAAGTGACGCTCAAGTCCCAAAGGCAAAACCTTACTCCATTAGTAAAAAAGTGTTATGAACTTTATTTTGGGTGTAAAGTGGGGGACCAAACAAGGACATGGGCCTCACATATCTGTTTTTTATCGTGCACTAGGCTTCTCACTGCAAGGAAGAATGGCACATGCCATTTGCTATTCCTATGATTTGGAGGGAACCCAAAGATCACTCCTCTGACTGTTATTTCATCTTAACAAACATTAAAGGGATTACGTCAAAATCAAAACATACAGTGGTGTACTCTGTTTTGCAATCTTCAATGAGACCAGTTCCAAACAGCGATGAATTGCCCATACCAAAGACTCCAGAACACGCGACTTTAGATAAAGAGAGCTCAGATTCCGATATAAGTAAGGAAGAAGAAGAAAAAGTTTGTGGTGATACAACTTTTGAACCAAGCTGTTCATCTGAGCCTCATTTATTGACTCAAGAAGATCTTAACGATCTCATACAAGATTTAAAATTATCCAAAAAACACTCTGAAATGCTTGGTTCCTGGCTAAAAGGATGGAATCTTCTTCAAAAGAATACAAAGATATGTACTTATCGTAGTCGTCATTCTCAATGTAAAGACTATTTTTCAGAAGAAAATGGCTTAGTGTTTTGTAATGATATTTCTTCTCTTATGGAGACATTTGGTATTGAACATAACCCTATAGAATGACACTTGTTCATTGATTCCTCCAAAGCAAGCTTAAAAGCAGTGCTTCTGCATAATGGAAATAAATTCCCATCAATACCTGTGGCTCACTCTGCTAGTATGAAAGAGACATATGAAAACTTTCAATTTATATTGGCAAAACTTCGATATGCAGTGTATGAATGGAATATTTGTGGTGATTTGAAGGTAACTGCACTCATTCTTGGTCTGCTGCTTGGTTACACAAAATGCTGTGGTTTTTTGTGTCTTTGGGATAGTAGGGACAGAAAAAACCATTACATCAGAAAAGAATGGCCTAAACGTGAATCATTCATTCCTGGACAGAAAAATGTGAAACATGACGCATTGTGTAATCCGAAAAATGTGTATCTACCTCCGTTACATATCAAACTAGGATTAATGAAGAATTTCGTGAAAGCCATGGACAATACTCCTGGTTTCATGTACTTAAAACAGAAGTTTCCTAAAATTAGTGAAGCAAAAATTAAAGAAGGGATATTTGTGGGTCCACAAATACGATCACTAATGCATGATGAGAAATTTGAGGAACTATTAAATCCACTGGAGAAAGCAGCGTGGCAAGCATTCAAAAATGTAACTCAGTTTTTTGGGAGATCTAAAGGTGGAAAATTACCATGAGATATTGTTCATGATCTTATAACATCTTATAAAAATTTGGGCTGTAATATGTCCTTAAAAATACACTTCCTGCACTCGCACTTAGATTTCTTCCCGGAAAATCTTGGTGCAGTGAGTGATGAGCACGGGGAACACTTTCATCAGGAGATTTCAGCGATAGAAAAGAGATATCAAGGCAAATGGAATGCTAATATGCTTGCCGATTATTGTTGGACCATCAAGAGGGATACTCCACAGGCGAAATATAAAAGAAAATCGAGATTTCTTAATTTCTAGGTAAGTCCGAATGTTCGAATATTGTGTACTTAAGAATGTAGAAAAATATTAAAGTGTTTCAAATTATAAATGCCTGTCTCTCGAAAACCTTGCGTGATGAAGAAAAATCGATATCATATTTGAATTCAGGAGAAGAAATGCTATCAGAATCACATATTTTTCTTTCTGAGACAAAAAAAAATTTCTTTTTTGTTGCCCAGTGTTATTTACACAGAATTCATAACAATATATATGTTTAAAAATACATAATATGAGTGCAATTTTAATTACTGATCTCTAATCTCTAGCTTTGCATGTATTATCGGGAGAATGAAATTGTTTAAAAAATGTACTACTGTGTAGTAATGCTGAATCTATTGGTAGATTGGTTTGGCCCCCCACAGCTAAAAGGTTGCCGACCACTGTATTAGCCTACCTACATGACAGGTCCTAGGTGGCATTAGAACTTAAGCTCTAACTTCACTACAACAATGCTGATCATGTTGCATCACTTATCTTTCATGGCTGATTTTTGAACAGGTTATATTTCAATTAAGCTGCAAGTTGAAATCTGCCAAGATTAATTATGCAGAATAAAAAAAGTTTGCTGTATAATAAATAGTACTGTGAGTTTCAATATTCTCACACGATAAAGTGGAGCTTAGGAGAATATGGTATCAATTACAATGCTTGCTTCTATAGTATGAAATTACTGAGCTCGCACCTTTTCATATAATACTCTTTGGAAAAATTAAGTTTTAAATTTGTTATTTCTTTCTACCAAAACACATAAATTTTACCAACCAGCTATTGTTACATACAGAAATACATATTTAATAATTTTCATACAGTTTTAACTGATTGATGAAAAATTCAAAACTATTTTAAATTCTAAAAGAATTTCAAAATCAAAGTAACTGATAGTTATTTTGTACAAATTTTTCTAGTGTTCATCCCTTATTTTCACTCATTGTTTATTGACAGCTTTTTAAGTAGATATGAGATAACATTAACATTTATTTCAACTCTCTAAATCATTTACTCTATGCATAGTGTATAAATTTTTATTCAGTAGTACAGATACCGTTTTTTATTCTGTACTACAGGTGGTGGACTATAGACAGATTTTTTTTTTATGTATTTGCAGCACCTTGACCAAATATGGTACTAACACCAATAAAATAACTATCGGACGCTACGTACTGTTACAAACCTGCCAACTTTCCAGGTAACATACCAAATTAGCAATACCAATTTCACATGTGTTGTAGGCACTGAATTGATAATCATGAGCTTCCTTTTAATATTTCTCCCCTTACCACCATTCTAAATCTAAATGTTCATTAATATGGGAAGCTTAAATTCTAAAATGTGAACTTGGGATTTAATGAATTTTTAAATAGTAAAATTTAAAAATAAAATTAATAATAAAACAAAAATTAGTTATTTTTCCATTTATTGATTGTTATTTATTTATAATTTCTTATTTTTCACATAGTATTTTTTTACTATGCACTCTATATTCCCATTAGCATATTTTATTTTCAGAATTGATGCTGTATTATTCAATGTCACCAGTATGGTTGTGATAGTACATAAGAACCCTTACTTATAATTATCGTTTATTGGCACTTTTTTTTTTTGAATATATGAAATAACATTACCATTTATTTCAGCCTTTCAATCCATTTACTCTTTACATGGTGCATAAATTTTTATTTTATACAACATGCAAAGACTATAAATGGACATTTTTTTTTAAGTATTTCAAGCAACTTGATCAAACATGGTACTTAAAACCAATAAAGCAACTATCTTTACCCATGTTTTAAATCTTATAAAAGCAAATCTCTGACCTGTTATTCTAACATACACTTAATAGAGAAAAGAAAAATAGGAGGGGAAAGATATGAGACTCACCTTGCAAAACAAAGGCAGCATGTTGTAAAGGCGTTGTTCCTGCTCTGTCTGGCTCAGAGGGTGAGGGGGATGGGCGAACTCACTGAACAACTTATGCAAGTGCATGAGTCCCAGCGCTGTGTGCTGGGTAGACTGGGGAGGATCTTCACCCATGGCTGCTCCCCTGGAGTGGCCAACAAGCAACTTGCGCATGATGTTCATCTTTGCTCAAAAGACTACAACAAACATAAAATGAATATTATTGGATTAATGCAAAAATAATTGCAGCTTTTGACTATCCAACTTTAAATCGATGTATTTCAGCTTAAAATACAATTAATTAACCAAAATAGAAATGTTAAAAATTTTGCATCTGTGACAAAAAAAAAATGTATTTATTCTAGCAAGATTGAATTCTGGAATTTTAGAACCAATGAGATTAAGGTATTTTGAGCTGCTGCTTGGTTGTTAAAGAACTTCTTTTGAAAAAAGTTGTTGACGCCCTTGAAAATGTTGTAATTGGTTGATGAGATGTTTGATAAGTTGGATGCAGAAGAGTTTTGCATCCCAGTTTGTTCAATTTCTGTGCAGTCATTTGAGAGACATGCATTTAGATGTCATGCAGAAAAAATGGTCCTTTTTGATTGATCAACGTTGAGCATAAATGCTGCAGTTTTTTATTCATTTTGTCAATTTCATGGCAGTACTTCTCTGATTAAATAATTTTGACAAGATTCAAGTTGTAAATTATTGTACTTCTTGATCTTTAAACAGTAACCATAAATTTCTTTTGATGCAGCTTTGATATTAGGGGAAGTATTTTGGTGATTCATCTCTATCCAGCCACTATGTGGAATGCCATTTGTTATTATACATAGAATCTCTTTCTTGTCACATGATTCAGTGCAAAGAAGAAATTAATTTTTTTTTAGCAAAGAAGAAAAGCAGAGCACACTTTATATCAACATTTTGAAATTTGTTCAGTTTAAACTCTCTTGATTTTTCCCATTTGGTGCAAATGTCAATGCATTGTTAATGATCAATATTCAGTTCTGCAACTTCAAATTGTTTTGTGTATGTGTGTTTAAATAATATCCTTCAACTGGTCATCAATTGCAGAAGGATATACATGATTCTCCCCATCTTCAAGGCTCTCATTTCTATCACGAAAACTAAAACCAATATCAAGCAGTACATTGCTTGATATTGCTCAGTTTCTACTGCTTTATGTCACACTTTGAACATACAATAATATTGCTTGAATTTGCTTTCTTTCTATTATTATTTTGATAGCAAAGAATATATACAGGAAAACACTGATAAAACAATTAGCATAAATCAGTTGAGCAAAATTCACTCAGCAAAATGGTTGTTGTTGACTTATTTTGCCTGATCTAGCTAAAGGCTAGACCAGATACAGGGAAAACGGTTCATTAGATGACCATAAATGAATAAAACTTTATTCAGTACTTATGCACTAAAGTCATTGTCTCCAAATTTGTGCCATTTTCAACCACAAAGTCTGTCACTAATACTTTTTGTTTTCAATTAAAACACATAAGAATCTTTTTGTTGTTTTCATAACGGCACGATTTACATGGCAAAAATTTTAATGTGATGATACTAAAACATAAGTATACTGTATCAAATTATGTAACTGTTTTTTCAAGATAGAATAAACAGTAGGGAAGACCTGTGTACCTAGGGCCACCCCATTTTATTTGTGAATATAATATTTAGTTTTAAGTTTTATAACTCAGTTGGGTGAGTGACAACACCAATTCCTACTTTGGCATTCATTTTGAAGTTTTGCAAACGAAAGCTGTGGCAAGTTATAAATGAAAAACCATTTTACATGGTCTAAAGTAAAATTTTGCAGTTCATTTCTTTTTATTGTTGTACAAAGATAAGTCAAATATTTTTCATTGAATTCTAGTACTTAATTTTGTTTGTAACTTTAAGTACTAAATTAGATTTTAAATAAACCCCCTCCCCATCTGAGTTTTTTTGCAGAGGATATTTTGTATGAAATTACCTAGTCTTGTATCTAAGGCCACATAGTTGCCTTGTACGTAGGGCCATGGCCCTAGGTACAATTGCAATTAATATTCTTTGTTATTATTTTATTAAAAAAAGTTTTTATAATATGAGGAGGAAAGTGGCCTTAATTATCTGAACCATTTTGATTTAGACAAGTTTTTTATTATAACTGGATGTTATTTAAATGAGAGGAGTGTATATTTTCTGAAACTTTCAATATGCTTGATTTATAAAAAATATGTTTGCTACCATTATTGTTATTATTCAGGATTATTACTTTGTTTACACAAACATAAGAATTCATTTAATAAAAAGAATTCTTTATAATTATAAAAACAGAAGCATAATTCTAAATAATTTCTAATAAGCATAATTCTCAAAGTAAATCCAACAGAGGTGGCCGAAAACCAGGGAGAGGTACAATCTTGACTGACACTCCAGAAAATGAAGGAATCAAAAATATCATGCTATTAAAATTGCCAAAAAAAAAAAAAAAAAACTTGTGAAAAAAACCTGAGTTTGAAATTAGGGCAACTTCATCCAAAGAATTATCAGATATTGAAGATTCTCATTCTACTGATGATGCAATTCTACAGTAGCTGATGCAATACTATTGAAAAGGAGGAGGGGGATTTTTGTTTAACAAAAGTACAAGGCAAAAAAACTGAACATTTCTATGTGGCAGAAATAATAGATGTTTAAGAACACTATAGTGTTAAATTTCTGAAGAATATTGCTCATTCAAGTTTCTTTATGATAAAGAAGAAACTTATGAAATTGACAACAGAAATATTGTGTTCAAATTGCCCAAACCACAATCTGTTGGTGCTTCAGAGTGACAATGTATGCAGCTCACTTTTGTAACCAGTTTTTTAAATTATAATGTTTAATGAAAATACATGTAATTCATTAATAATTTGGCACATTGCAAATTAAATAGTTACATGATAAATCAATATGTTAGCTAATATTGATTCTTTTATTAAATTCATGTGTGTATGTTTGTTTTCTATCGATTGCAGAGCAAAACCTAAGTTCCAGAGAAAGTCCCTAGGTACAGCAGCTGCTGGCCCTAGGTACAATGACATCATTGTACCTAGGGTTATTTGTGAATTTTTTTAAAAACATTTTATTTCACAGAATTTATTATATTAACTCCTATTGGATGGTAGTTAGTATAATGATGAATGCATATCAGTTTCACATTTTTAAAGAGGCCAGTGGCTCTGTTTTTGTGCATAGAAAAAAAGTGGCCCTAGGTACACAGGTCTTCCCTACTTACATATTATCACAACCTGTTGGCAATATTATATGAAACAAAGCACATGATTGCCAATTCAGGGCATGTGACACATGCGAAATCAGGGTTGCCAACTTGGTGAGTTATCTTGTAAGTTGGCGATTGTTGTGATAATACATATGTACAGAATAAATCTAGGTATAGAAATACTAATAATTACTAAAATTAATACAGTAATACCCTGAACTTATTGAGCGATAACCACATATGTCGAGGTATATTTCTCACATAAATTATTTTTATTTAGGGCTAGAGATGAGAGAAAGGAGTTAGTTAGATATCTGGGGTAATGGCGCCAAGCAGCACTTCTTGTTGCTGGAATGGAATGGTGGCCTAGCGGTAATTTAATGATACACAATAATTTTAAAGAATTGTTTTGAAATACCTTGAAATGTATTTCAAATGAAGGATATAGGAAGATTGGGAATAACCAAGATCAATCAATACATAATGAATATCAATATAATATAATAAAAAGTAGCATGTAATAATAATATTATAAAAAAAGAGAGCAGCATATAATAATCTTATAATAGAGAATTTTATCGTAATTATATATAATACTCATATAGTATGATTTAATAACAATTATTAGAAATGATAATCAAATAATATATCTAAAAAGAATAAGCATTGTATTGTAAAAAAATAAAAATAATGCATAAGAATACTCGTATTACATAATTATAAATAACATCATAATAATTATAAATAAATAACATAAGAATAGCTATAAATAACAAAAATAATTATAAATATATAACATAATAATAATTATAAATAAATAACA
>BMAV01004421.1:322005-362218 GCA_019973955.1 Trichonephila inaurata madagascariensis | reverse complement strand
CAAGTCATCTGGTTGGATGAATCAACGTTCTCCCTATTCCAGACCACTGGACGAGTTTATGTGTGGAGAACACCCAAAGAAGCATTTGCTCCTGAATGCATCATGCCGACTGTGAAGCATGGAGGTGGGTCCCTTATGGTATGGGGGGCGATATCTTGGCGTGGTCTTGGGCCACTTGTTACTCTGCATGGCAAGGTTCAAGCTGCCCACTATGTCGATATCCTGGGGGATCAGGTGCATCCATTTGTCCAGACTTTATTTCCCGGAGAATGCCCATTTTATCAAGACGACAACGCTCCTATCCACAGAGCTAAAATCGTGCAAGAATGGTTTGCAGAGCATGAGGGGGACGTAGGTCATCTTTCTTGGCCCCCTCAGTCACCTGATTTAAATATTATTGAATATTTGTGGGGATATTTGGAGTCAAAACTCCGTGCTCGATTCCCCCCACCATCTACGATTTCGGCATTAGAGACCGCTCTCCACGAAGAATGGCTTCATATTCCATTAAAAGATGTTCATGACCTCTATGCGTCCATCCCACGTCGCATGCAGTCTGTAATTCAGTCAAAGGGGGGTCCAACTCCCTATTAATAAAGCATTTCTCCTCTTTCATAGGTGTTCGTATTATTTTGTCACCCATGTGTATATATGCATGTAATTTGCATTTATTCTTAATAAAACTTGTTGTTTTTCATCCACAGAAATTTGACTTCTCTTAGGACCAATCTTTTAAGCTCTAACAATTGCAAAATAAAGAAGACACAAGGTATT
Source organism: Trichonephila inaurata madagascariensis (assembly GCA_019973955.1). Taxonomy (NCBI): domain Eukaryota; kingdom Metazoa; phylum Arthropoda; class Arachnida; order Araneae; family Nephilidae; genus Trichonephila; species Trichonephila inaurata. The sequence continues at coordinate 361,444 of BMAV01004421.1, read as the reverse complement.
GCATTGCATATGTAAATAGTATTGTTTTTATAACTTAAGTTATACATTTTTCTAACAATATAATTCTAATATTTTTAACTATATTTCTTATAATTTTCATAAAAGGATATGTTATATTTATTTATACAAATACCAGACATTTGGCCACTAAGCTGTTAGTCTTGATTTTACTTCCCAATATTTGAGAGCAATAGAATTAAAAGATAATAGTATAGTGCATTTGTCAACATGCTCCTTATCCATGGAGTGTCTATAGTTTCAACGTGTATTGACTGAAGAGTTCTTAGGTCCAATTTTAAAAAGATGAGCACTCAAACAATTGTGCTATCAAAAGATGAAATAACACCACAGCTATAGGAAGAGAAAAACCTGGAATAACTAACTTTGAACTAGAGACATTCCCAGTCCTTTCTCTTAGTTTCATTTGATAGGTAGGAGGCAAACCTTTTTTTGGGGGGGGGGGGGTAAATTCCAACTTAATTGGGAATTTTGAGAATTAAAAGTCATGGTTTTTAAAGGTTTGTAGAATAGTCATTCTTTTCTTTGCCAAGAAATCGGCTCTTTTATTTTCCTCAATGTAAAAATGAGCAGTAATCCACTGGAAGACATTTGAGTCAGAGTGGTGAGAATCTTTTTACATTTGTTATATATGTATCACCATATTTTAGAATATTTTTAGTTATTTATGGAAATGGTTAAGATGAGATTCTTTTTCACAATATCTTTTATAATGTATTTTACTCTAAGTACTAATTGAATTTGCCATTACATATTAATATTATGTGATACAAACTTGAATTACTTTAAATGCATTACAATGTTTAAGTGTGCTTATAATGATTTCATTCACTTATGACTTTTTAAAGACATTTTACTGTTTTATTTCTTGATTAGAGATTATTATGTAAAGGTGAAATGTTTATGTAAATTATTTTTTATTAACTTATATTGTTATATTAAATCAAATCAAACATTATTGTAATTTCTGTAAAACTAACTATAAATTTATATAAATAATAATTTTTTTCCTCTTATAGATATTTTCATAAAACATTTGTTATATTTTTCATTGAAAAATATTTGTTTCTTTTTCAGAGGGAAACAATGAAATCCCTGTAAATAACAATTCTTCTCCTGTTGTGGACTCGCCACAAGAAGTATTAAATTCCATTGAATCTCATGGAAGTAGTAATAATCTAGTTGGAAAAATAGTTGAAAATGCAGAAAAACCCCAAACTCAGGAATCTGCCGAAAATTCTGCCTTAAAAACAACTGCTCAAACTGAAACTCAAACAGAAAGTATAAATGATTTCAATGTGCCAAACTGGTTGGTTCCTGCTTTAGTTGAAAATGTTCGTCATAAGACTAAGATTAGTCATGAAAATTCAAAGGCAGCTGTTGGAATAATTTTAGACACTTTTTTAGATGCTATTCCCCATTTGGATCTTCTCTGGCTTCAAATGAAAAAGAATTTGACAGAATCTGAAGCTATAGAGGTTATTATGTTATTTTCAAGGGTTTCTTTCTGTTTAACATTGATTTATAAATTCTTTTGTGTACTTAATTACTGTTCATTAACATGAATCTTTTTACAGCATTTCTTTTAAGGTTATTTTGCAATTCAAAATGGTTGTTTTAACTGTTTCGCCTATCATATGCAAGGATAATTTGACATTTCATATCAATCTTTTGTCAAAATGTGTTTTGTTTCACTTAACAGTTTGCTTATTAATACATTAGCCATTTGTATGTACAAAATAAGTTCATAGTTATGAGTTGCACTGTTTTAAAAATTTTATCAAATTTTATGTTTTTGAAAACAAAACATTTTTAAAGAAGGATTGGATGCACATTTTTTTAAAAGAAAATTGTCAATATATTTTTAAAAGTAATTTATGATTATATATAATTACTGTTTGCTTCTATTTTAGTATTGTTAAGTGATCAAAAATTTCAAAGATACAATATTTCTTTCTTGGGTCAAAAAGGCAAATGAATTTTTTTTTTCCTGTTATCTCTTCGAGTTCTGAATTTTTTAAATTTGACATAATTTGTTTAGGTTATTAGCAGAATTTTTAAAAACATGTGTGAAAGTAGAAAGCATTCAAAGTGTATTATCTAAGATTCTACAAATATTCATTATTTGTGTGTGTAATATAGTTTCTTATAATACAAAAGCAACTCTTCTACATACTAAGGCTTTTTAAATGGTACAGAATCTAAATGTTGGTAGATAGCATTTTTTTATGATATGATAGCTTTTTGTGCCATATTATTTCCTTTCTTTTGTTCTAAATTTCTAATAATTTACTTAATTTTATTATATTAATTTCATAAGTTTTAGTTAAAATGGGTGTGTGCCATTTTTGTTCACAAATAAATCTAAAATACTGATATTATTTACGAAAGTTTCTAGTATTCAAAAAGTATCATTATAATTTTTTTTTCAGGTATTGAATATTATTTGTGAAAAATAGAGAATGTATAGTGTTTGTAGTTGTTAGATAATGAAATGTTTTTAATGATTAATGAATGATTAATATGTTTAAATTTATTTGGAAATGTTAGTGTTCCCTCCACTTGTTGTATGACATTGCAAATATTTGGCCTGAGTAAGTATGCTAAGGAAGCCCAGTGGCTGAATGGTTAGTGCACCATGCTTCCACACCACAGGTCCAAGGTTCAAAACCCGTACTGGGCAAGGTTGACTCAGCCTTTCATCCCTTCAGTGGGTTGATAAATGTGTACCAAGCTTGCTTGAGAACTTAACACTGGAGGTTTCGTATCAGACTGACCACCTGACCGGAACATCTGCTCTTGCACTTCAGGGCCCAAGGTCGCATACACTGAGTTGGGCACAGTAGGCCTTGGCCCTCATGGGTTGTCGCACCACTGAGTTAAGTATGCTAAGAGGTGTTGACTCTGCTACAAAAAGCACAATTTTTCTATCTGGTACACAGAATTTTAAAAAATTAAAAGCTTAATTTACAATGAAAACATTGCTAATATCTGTTACTTAAGGTGTTGAATCTTAGCTGTAATTGAAAGTGCAACCTGTAGAAATTCTTTACCAGAAATGAACTAAAATTGATTATCACTTTGACATCTATCAACTAAATAATGACAAAGATATCAAAATTTACTGAAATAGATGTAAAACTTTCTCCAAAAAAATTTTTTGAAAAATTGTACCGTGTAATCTTAAATGTACCTTATGTGTTTTTCTTGTAACTATTAAGTAGGTGTCCTCTCATTGCAATAAATGTTTAAAAGTACTAAAATGCCAGTTTTTCTTTTAAAAAAAATTACTTTGATTTTTTTTTTCATAAAAAATCTCCAATACCTTATCTTTATTCCCCTTGTAAAAGCACTTAACATAAAAATTTATTTTTCCTTCATCTATATACCAGAGAACTTTTCTACATAGGTAGGTTTTTTTAAATTCTAAAGAAAAAAAATTTCAATCCATCTAATGAATATGTATATATATATATCCATTTTTTATAATTTTTAATCTCTGTTACTCATATGTCCTTCATTGTGTGATTTTCCTACCGTCTGTGTTTTTCGAATGTGATTGTTGGATGTTATCTCTTGTTTGTAGAGAATAAGCCTATATATATATATATATACAAGCCTATATATAAAGATTTATTTTTTAAAATTCTATAACTACTCCTTTTCTCATACTTAACAGGAAGTTGCCAAAGAAGTTGTACATAGTGAAGACCAGACAAAACTCTTGGATATTTTTAAGCAACTGTGGTATTGTAAAAATGATGAACAACAAAGGAGTTGGCCTGTGCATGAGGATGAAGATCTCATCAGTGGGCTTCTTGTAGAAATGAACAACATATTTGTATGATACTTAAAATGTATTACCTTTGTTTTTTAGCTCAATACTTTTAAAATAAGTTTATGAAATACCCATACAAATTATTCAAATCATATTTGTTTCACTGTTTTTGTCAGTTGGTGTAATGATTCAAAGATATTTTTATAGTTCTTAAAAATTATGAAATGTTTGATTTCCATATTTTCTTGTTAACATAGTATTTATTTTTTTAATGAGAATTTTGGTACTTGCATACTACTGCAACCATATTGGAGACATTGAATAAAACCACACGAATTCTAAAAACAGAATACACTGCCGGGAATATGGAGTAAGTAAATATTGACATCGCACTGTTCAGTTACATGAGAGCTTTTGGCAACGGACCTCGTAATTTTGAACCAGGGAATATGAAGCACGTAGTCAGAAAAGTACTATGTGAAAAATAATAAGCTATTATGAATAAATAATAATCAATAATAGAAAGAAAATAACTATTTTTTATTTAACTATTTTTTTTTATTAAATTTATTGTTTTAGAATTCTGTAAATACCAGATTCGCATTTTAGTGTTCAAACTTGTACAATATCAAAGAACTATTAGAATTTGTAGTAAGTAGAGAAATATGAAAAAAAGCACATGGTTTCCGATTCAGCACCTACAGCACATGTGAAATTGGGGTTGCCAATTCAGTGAATTATCTTGAAAGTTGGCATGGTTGCAATAGTAGGTAAGTACCAAATTTTTTTTAAACATCTTTAAAACTTTTTTTTTTGTGTTTAGTATTTATATTTAGACATTATTTTATATGTGTCAACTATTGCATTTTTTTACACTTTTCAGATAGATGCCAATCCACGAGTTACTCGAGAAGTAATTCGTCATGATGAATATGAGATGGTTAATTTGTTAGTAACTTATTACCAGATGGTACATATTTATATTTTTTTTTTTTTTGCTTTAAGGATCTAAAATCTTAAAAAATAGCATAGAAATATATATAATTAGGAATTGTGTTAAACATTAAATTTATATATTTTATGTTAATTTTAATATTTATTTCTGTTGGAGAGTGGTCCTTATGTGTTGCTCTCAGGAAACCAGACGAGGTTGTTGACAAAAGACCTTTATTTTTGACTCTCAGTTGCTCGGGGCGTATGTCGGAACACTGCGATGGGCACCGTAATTCCACGCTCTCGCTCGTCTTATCTCCCACACACACTCTGGAAACCTCAACTCTCATTTTTCTTAATAAACTTAATCACTGCCAAGTGGCGCCCACTACTCATGCTCAAACATACCCCCTGGCCTTGCAATATTAATATTCAACAATAGCAATACAGTTTCACAATTCACAACAAGTTTCAGGTTACACAATTGTTTTCAAAATTATTATACATATAAAAGTACTATAAATTTTCAGTAAAAAAAAAAGTTAAAATTGCAATAGCACAATTTAAAGATAAACACATAATTTCTTAAATGGAAATTGTCCTTAACTATTTACATCTATAGGTAGAATACAGATCTTAGTTAAGGGCCTCTTAAATTCTCCTGTCTTTGTTTTAGTTCTGACTGTTCTCACCTTACCATCAGAACCATGATAGACCTCAACGACGCACCCTAAAATCCAGTTGCAAACTGGGGTAAAATCCTTTACAATTACCATTATACCACACATTACATTGTCCTTCTCGATCATCCACTTTCCTCTCTGTTGAAGAGTATTCAGATAATTGGTATTCCTTTTTTTTCCAATCTACCTGAATTACCTTTATTGATTTTTGCCAACGGCTTAGTCTATTGTCATTTATGTTAATTACTATGGGCTCAAGGATAGAATTAATTGATCTACCAATCAAGAAATTTGCAGGCGTTAATACCTCAAATTTATCAAAATCATTGGATATTGGTGTAAGGGGTCTGGAATTTAAGATTCCTTCCACCTGGATAATCACTGTTTCAAACTCCTCGTATGTGAGTCGGAATCTTCCCAGTGCTTGCTTGAAATGATATTTCACTGACTTTTTGCCCGCCTTCCAAAGATCTCCCATATGTGGGGCCCTTGGTGGAATAAAATTCCAATCAATACTTTCCTCAGTGAAATATGCCACCAGATTTTGATCTGGAAAGTTAAGGGTCTTATAAAATGCTTTTAGTTGAGAATTTGCACCAACAAAATTTGTTGCATTATCCGTAAAAATTTTGGAACATTTTCCTCGCCTCGACATTAATCTCTTAAGGGTTGCAATTATATTGCATCTGAAGTCAAATAAGAAAGAATTTCTAGGTGGACGGCAAACACACAAACATAAATTTTATTCAGAGCACCCTTTCTCTAGTTTTTGTAAGCTACAAAATATGGACCTCCCAAATCTAGACCAGTTACACTGAATGGAGGGGGCCATATTCACTCTTTCATACGGAAGATTGCCCATTATTTGAGAAGAGGGAATTGGTTTACACTCGAAACACACCACACAAGTATGAACCGTTTTCCTAGCTAGGTTTCTACCTCCTAAAGCCCAAAATCTCAATCTTACTACATTCAGCAGTCCTTCTGGATCAACATGAAATAATTTCTTATGTAAAGTTACGAAATATATTTTACTCAATTTAGAATTTTTAGCCAGTATAACTGTATGCTTTTGGCTGTAGGGTATGTGTAACATGCTGTAAGTTATTTTCAAGCCGTCCAACTATATCCAAGAAATTATTGTTTTTGTTTTAATTTAGCTTATGCTGTATGGCAACATTGTGTACATAGTTTGAGTTTTTTTTCTATTTTCTTTACCATTAATAAAGAGAGCTGTGATATAAAATCAAGCTGAGTATTAGTATTTAAAAAGATATTATCATATTTTATGAACATATCACTCATCTGGGGATCCCTTGGATCATTTGAGTGAAGAAAATGGCATCCACAACCATTGTTTAATTGTCATTGTTTATATTTCTGGCGTCCACGACAGGACTTTGTTTTTGGAAACAAACATGGCAAACATATTTAAAGCAGCTAAGGGCTTCTTGAAAGAGGACTTGTTGTTTGTGGCAGAGGAAATTGGAGAGATATTTCGAGATAAGGTAAAAATTTCGGAACTGAAAGACATTATTTTGAAAAGCAAAGAGTATCTGGATGATCCAGACTTTGTGACAAATATTTTAGTAATGGCTGTGAGCGAGCGAAAACTAAAAGAAGAATTTGAAAAAGCTGAAAGATTAAAACAGCTAGAATATGAAGAAAGTAAAAAAATAAGAGGACACGAATTGGAGTTGGCGAGAATCAAGGCAACATTTCCAGTTTCTGGTGAGTCTCAAAATATTGTTATATCTGGCACTAAAAAGAAATTTAATCTGCCAAAATTAGAATTTAGACAGTTTAGTGGCGATATTAAAGATTGGCTACAATTTTGGAGTCAATTTCAACATATCCATGATGATGAAATCGCGCCCGAGAACAAATTTCAGTATCTTGTTCAGGCTACTGTAAATTGCTCATGAGCCCGAGAAGTAGTAGAGAGCTTCCCAGCAACAGCAGCCAATTATGCCAAAGCGGTGGAAAGCTTAAAAGTGAGATTTGGTAGAGATGATCTATTAGTGGAGGTTTATGTTCATGAATTGTTAAAGCTCTTAATTTCGGTGCAGAAACAGGAAAAAATATCAATGACATCTCTGTATGATAAACTCGAATCTTATCTAAGAGCCTTAGAGACTTTAGGAGTGACTACTGAAAAATGTGCTTCAATTATTTATCCCATGGTTGAGTCATGTTTTCAAGAGGACTTTTTGAAAGCATGGAATAGAAGTGCTACTTCAGCAGCCTCAACAGATTCTAAAGAACGTTTAACCAATTTAATGACTTTCCTCAAGGCAGAAACAGAGGGAGAAGAAAGAATTAATTTGGCTATGGCTGGTTTTGGCTTGGGTGTAGATGAAAATCGCCAATCTTTTAAGAAAAAAGTAAGAGATTTTCCAATGAAAAAGATACCTACAGCTGCCAATTTATTAACTACAGCTTCAAAGGAATGTGTTTTTTGTACTGGGAAACACTCAAGCCAAGACTGTTTTCAAGCTCGGAAGATGAGTTTGGCTGAAAGGCATAATATTTTAAGAGAGAAGCAGTGTTGTTTTGCTTGCTTAACACCAAAACATACAGCTCGTTCTTTTAAGACATATTTAAGATGTATAATATGTGGTAAAAAGCATGTCCCACTTATGTGTGAGTCTCTAAAGGCTAAGAATCAAGATTCATACAGGAGTGAAGATAAGGGTCCAAACTTTGAAGTTAAAAATGGTGTGTGGTAACAAAAAAATCCCAGTTAGGGCAATTCTAGACTCTGGGTCACAAAAGTCTTATGTATTAAAAAATGTAGTTGAAAAAATGGGATATATCCCACTCAGAAAGGAAATCTTGATGCTCATTGTTTGGGGGAATTAAATCTGACAAGTGTGAACATACTTGTTATAGAATAAGATTGAGAAATCAAGACAATAGTGTTACATGTAACCTGGAAGCATTGGATCAGACATCTATATGCGGATATTGCATCAGTCACTCCAGGTTCTTGGATTTCAGAACTTAATGAAATGAAGATCCAGTTATCGGATGTTGGGAAAGAGTCACGATCTGTACAAGTGCTTCTTGGATCAGATGTATTCGGGAAGCTCATGACTGGCCAGCACAGAATTTTATCCTGTGGGCTTGTTGCCATGGAAACAATACTTGGATGGACTCTGTCAGGTAAAGTACCTGACAGTGAGAATTCATGCAATGCTATGTTGGTGGCTTCCCTATTTGTGGAAGAGATGGATATCTCCCAGTTGTGGAGATTGGATTCCTTGGGGATACAAGATCCTTCAGTACAAAAAAACCAAAGAGGAGCTTCAGAAAGCCTCAATGGAGCACTTAAGAACTGTCAAGGTTGATAAAGAAGAGCGATTCCTTGTCTCCCTACCATGGCTTGACAATCATTTACCTCTGCCAGACAACTTTAATTTGGCATTTAAAGGGTTACAAGTGACAACCCAAAAGCTGAAGAAGGAAAACTTGTTTAACGAATTTGGTGATGTCTTTAAGGAATGGAAACGAGAAGGCATAATCGAAGAAGTTCCCAAAGAAGAATTGAAGTCTGTTTTTCACTATCTGCCCCATCAACATGTGCTGAAGCCGAACAGTACTACAAAAATTAGACCCGTTTTTAATGCTTCGTCAAAACAAAAGGGAGCGGTCAGCCTCAATGACTGTTTGGAAAAGGGTTTAAACTTGATTGAATTGATCCCTTCCATGTTATCAAGATTTCGATTGTATAGATTTGGTGTTTTGATTGATATATGGAAAGCCTTCTTGCAAGTAAGCCTCTATGAGCAGGATCGAAATTTCTTGCGATTTTTGTGGCACAGTGAAGAAGGAGAGTTTATACATTGCTGAGTGGTGTTTGGTGTCTCCAGCAGCCCATTCTTACTTGGATCAACAATCCAGTACCACTTGGAGAAAAGTTAGAAGTGAAGCAAGGTTGTGGGAAATACCCTGAGTGTATTGTACAAAAATTGATGAGGAGCTTTTACGTGGACAATTGTTTGGCAAGTGTCCAAACCCAGTCAGAGCTAGATCGATTTATTGATCTAGCCACGAAGATCATGGCTGAAAAAAAATTTGAGTTAAGAGGGTGGGAGCACTCTAACCCATCTGATCCCATAGCAAGTCCTACAAACGTCCTGGGAATGATTTGGGACAGACATTGTGATACCCTATCATTAAATATTCCAGATTTGAGAGAACTAATGGAAGAGGTAATCACAAAAAGAAATATTCTTGCTGCTTCATACAAAGTTTTTGAACCCTTGGGGATCACTGGTCCAGTGTTGCTACTACCAAAACATTGGCTACAAAGTTTGTGGAAATCTCAAATTGGTTGGGATTAAGAAGTAGATATAAAAACAAGACAAGATTTTCTGAAATGGCTAAAGGAGCTGGAATACTTAAAGCATGTTCAAGTACCAAGGTGGTTACACTGTGATAGTGGATTTCAGAATATTTTGTTACATTTTTTCTGTGACGCAAGCAAACTTGCCTATTCTGCTGTTGTTTTCCTACGAGTTGATATTGGAAGCACTGTGGCACATACAACTGGTACAGAGTAAAACTAGGATTGCACCATGTGGAAAAAAGGAAACAACAATTGCCAGACTGGAACTTCTTGGAGCTGCTATATCTGCTCATCTTTCTACAACCGTCTTGAAAGAGTTTCCAACAGATGACGTTTATTTCTGGACAGAATCTACTACAGTATTAGCTTGGTTGAAGAGAGAAGAACGGTGGGGTGAATTTGTTCACAACCGTGTTCAAGAAATTCGGAAGCTGACACCTGTCAAAGCCTGGAGACATGTTCCTGGATCTCTGAATCCTGCAGACTGTCCGAATAGAGGGTGTTCAGCAAAGCAGCTTTGCATCTCAAAATGGTGGAAAGGTCCCAGTTGGTTGCATCTTTCGCCTCAAGAATGGCCTATTAGTGATGGGGAAGTAGATGTCAATGAGGTTGAAGTGAATAAAGAAAGAAGAGCTATCGTGACCTCTATGATGAATGTTCAAACAACAGATATTAAGAGTGATTTTTTTTCCACCTATAGTAGAAACAATAGAGTAGTAGTGTGGATTCTACGTTTCATTCATAACATTTCAAATGCAACCAAGTTAAAGGGAAGCTTAGGCTATGAAGAATTCAAATGAGCAGAGGTTTTGGTTTTCAAGTCCCTACAGTCAAATGCCTTTCAAGATGAGAGACTTCTTGCTAAAATGTAAGCCTTTAAAGATGAAGATGGGCTTCTAAGAATAAGAACCAAGTTGGCTGACAGTTATGAGAAGGAAGATTTCAAGTTCCCAATTCTCTTACCTGCCAGTGATGTTGTAGTGAAATTAATTCGAGAAGAGTATGTAAAAGCAATGCATGCAGGTTCTTCAATAGTACTTGCTCGGCTTAGAGAGAAATTTTGGATAATTAGAGCCAAAAGATTGATACAGCAAGTTCTCTCTTGAGTGTGTGATTTGCAATCGTTATAAAGCTAAGCATGTTGAAGTGCCCTTTGCTTCGCTGCCTAGAGATAGTTACTCAGACAAAGATATTTGAAGTAACAGGTGTAGACTATGCAGGTCCTCTTTATCTTAAGTCAAAAGCGAAGGCCTGGATTGTTTTGTTTACCTGTGCTGTTTACCGGGCAGTGCATTTTGAACTAGTTCAATCACTCACTACTGATACCTTCATTCAAGCCTTGAGAAGATTCATTGCGAGAAGTGGCAGGATTTCTGTACTTTACAGTGACAACGGTACTAACTTTGTAGGAACAAATAATGCACTGAGAACATTAGATTGGGATAAAATTGTGGTGTACTCAACTGCGCAGAAAATCACTTGGAAATTTATTCCACCAACAGCAGCATGGTGGGAACGTATTGTGAGAATGCTCAAAGAACTTCTACGTCGAGTGTTAGGGAAATCTATTGTAAATTATGAAGAAGTCCTGACCATTTTATGTGATTGTGAGTCAATAATCAATGCTAGGCCTTTGACATACATACACGAAGATCCAAATGAATTGTTACCTTTGTCCCCAGCAATGTTCATTCACGGAAATAGCAACTGTGAAACTCCTGATTTAGATCAAGTAGATCGATCTTCATTGGTAAAACGCACCAAATACTTGCAGAAGTTGCGTGAAGATCTGAGACAAAGGTTTAGAAATGAATATCTTGCTCTTCTGGTCCACAGAGGGACAAGGAGAAATTATGCTTTAGAAGTGGGCGATGTTGTGCTGATTGGGCATGACAATGTGCGAGGAATTGACTGGCCTCTTGGTGTTGTCTTGGAGGTTTATCCTGGCAAGGATGGAGTTCCCAGAGTAGCTAAAATTAGAATCTCCCATGGTGAGAGGATTCGTCCCTTCCAAAAGCTATATCCATTGGAAGTATCAGCTAAAACTGAAATTAGTGTTTTAAAGGCCTCAGGAAAAGCCAGCCTACCTGTTGAGAAAACTCCTGAATCATCTACTGACCATGTTTCAGAGTCACCAACTGATTATGCTTCCGATTCTCCTGTTGAAAGTACTGATAATTCTGAGGAGAAACCCCCTACCAAAATCAGATTGGGAAGGACCATAAAAATTCCTCGCAAATTGGACTTGTGAACTTCTTTTCATATTTTAGGAGGAATTAAGTGTTATATATCTATACAATGTATTGCATGGTTAAAGTTTATTTATTTTAGAAAAGTTTATTAAAGTTTATTTTTTTTTTATTAATTTATTTTAGATTGCAAAGTTCAGTTTCACTTTGCAAGGTGGAAGTATGTAACATGCTGTAAGTTATTTTCAAGTCGTCCAACTATATCCAAGAAATTATTGTTTTTGTTTTAATTTAGCTTGTGCTGTATGGCAACATTGTGTACATAGTTTGAGTTTTTTTTTCTATTTCCTTTACCGTTAATAAAGAGAGCTGTGATAGAAAATCAAGCTGAGTATTTGTATTTAAAAAGATATTATTATATTTTATGAACATATCACTCATCTGGGGATCCCTTGGATCATTTGAGTGAAGAAAACGGCATTCGCAACCATAGTTTAATTGTCATTGTTTATAGTATGAAAGCTTTTTCCCACCTTCCACCAACTCTCAGGACTCCTTTATCATCCTGGAATATGTTCAAAGATTTAAGATTACCTGAAGGGTCACTTAAGTTAATGCCACTTTGGTCCTGCTTAATAAGCCAGGTTTCTGCAATGTTCACTCGTAGTTAAAGGTCTCCTCTTTTTCGCCTTGGATCTGCAATTGTCAATAAATCTATAAATATAAGAAACAATATGTATTATTTTAAAATAATTATTAGAAAGGTCCATAAGATGGTTGAAAAAGTCAAAGTTCTTGGAACTCAGCAATGAAGTCTCCAGAGTTCCCTCGGGCACTCTTAGTTCGTAGTCAAAGCCATTTCTCTGGGTTGGTTCCCCAATGACAGTGGTTGAATAAGCAAAATGCACAGCTTAAATCTGAAGCTTCAATTCCTCCTTCACCTTCTTCATCAATTTAACGTCAAGAACTGCCTCACACAGTTCAAGTCTTGGAATGAAAATCTGCTTCAGAGGCGACACTCGGCTTTTACTCATTACGAGACACACTTTAACTTCTCCAAGGGTAGATATAGACTTGAGATAAATGGATCAACCATACACACTTTTTCCGATGCTCCGAACCTTCCTTTTTCCGAACTCAATGCTCTCCACTCTGTGAATCACAATACTTCTGTCAATAGAGATGTTATTCACCGCTACCAAGGAGTCGATAAATCGACGCCACTCCCTTTCTTCTCTAAAAGGAAGTTCATCACTCCATCCCAATTCCAGCAACCACAACCTTTGCATAAATATATTTGCCCAAGTTATAATTGGTCCGAGGAGACCCAAAGGGTCAAAGATTCTTGCAATAGTAGACAAAACCATTCTTTTGGTGAATGAAGTTGGCCTTTGTTGCTCTATTCTGAAAAGGAAACAGTTTAACTTAGGATTCCAAATTATTCCTAGCACTTTAGTCTCATCAGACACCTAGAAAGCATACTCCTGTAGATTTGAAGTCATCTCAGGTAAATTTCCACACCACTTATGAAGATGCATCCCTGTGGTCTTGAACATATCTATTAATTGATGCTGCATTTTGATTACCTATAATCTCGGATCCCAAAAGTATATCATCCATGTAGCAGTCACTCAGCACCACAGAAGCTGCCAAAGGAAAATTATTAGCTTCATCCATTGCTAACTGCTTCAAAGTTCTCGTGGCCAGATAAGGTGCGCTGACTGTGCTGTAGGTGACTGCAGTTAACTCGTACGTTTTTATTGGTTCTCCTTTGCCCTTCTTCCACAGAATTCTTTGCAAACACGTTTGCTCTGAGTGCATGTTTTATCATGTGAAACATTTTCTCTATATCCGTAGTAAAGGCATACTCGTGCTTTCGTAAGTGAACCATAATGGAAAAGAGGTCTTCTTGGACCAGTCCGCCATTAAATTGAATTGAATTTAGAGATTTCCCACCCGTTGAAGGACTTGATGCATTAAAAACAGTTCTCAGTTTAGTTGTAGACTTTTCGGGGCTATAAACACCATGGTGTGGCATGTAAAATGCAACTCCAGACCATCTGCCTTGATTTCCCTCATGTGGCCCAAATCCTCATATTCCTGTAAAAATTTCTCATAGAGGGACAAATGTTCTTTATCTCTACTTAGTCATTTACACAAAGAGTTTAATCTCTGAATCGCAGTTTGTTTGGATTCACTAAGCCATAAAGGATCTTCTTTTAATGGCATCGCCACCGTATATCTTCCCCGGTCATCTCTCAAATGAGTGTTTTTAAAATGGTCTTCAGAAATATCTAATTCACTGGTTTTAACAGAATTGATTTCTACATTTTTGATTTCCCAAAACGTCTTAATTGAAAGCTCTAGATTATCCTCAGCCTGAATAAACCCTCAATATTCTTTTCCCTTCTCATCTGAAGAAGTAGACCCGGAAACAACAAATCCGAAAACTGTCTTTTGAAAAATAACATTTGAACCCTCCATCTTGAACTGTCTGGGTAACATTAATTCATTCTGCACCTAATAGCATTTGCAGGCACTCTGGAATATTGAAGTTTTTGTCAGCTAATTTAAGATTGGGAATATTATTCAGATTAAAATCGATTTTCATTGTTTGAACAAGATATTCTGTTATTGTTGGTACCAAAAGTAATGTTTTAATATAACTCCCTTCTTTATTGCTAATGGATACTGAAACTCGCGAGTCAGTCGGAGTTACTGACTTGTTTAGTCCCGAAACCGAAACATTCGTTTTGTATTTTTTCAATCCAATTAAATTCCATAAGCTTTTAGTTACAAAGTTAGATGTACTTCCACTGTCTAGAATTGCTTTGACAGGGAATAAACCATTTTTGCACTTTATTTAACAAATTGCTGAGCTTAACAAATCACATTTTTTTCTGTTTAAACTCGTTGCGGTTAGTAAGTTATACATTTCTACACTGGGCACGAAGTCTGGCACTGATGTGTTTAGAAGTTCAAAGGTGGAATTTCTTACTTCCTAGTTTTGGGCTCGTTCTGTATAATGTATCGTTTTATTATGCCTCTTTTGACACTCTGAACAAACAAATCTCAATTTACAGTGTTTCATTCTATGAGACATAGAAAGGCAATTAAAACAAAGGTTATTAGTTTTAATCAGATCGATTCTCTTATTTATGGGAAGTTTTAAATACACTGCACACTCTTAATATAATGGATGCAATTCAGCGCAACAAATACATTTAGAATCTTTAACCTCACTCAAAAATACCCCTTACGCATTTTTCACTAGATTATTTCTATTAAGGACATTTGGCAAAAGTTTTAAGCTCTTTCCTTGAGAAGTGTTATACAAGTCTATCTCTTTGGCAAGCTGCAGGGGCGAAACCAATCATTTCCTGCTCGAATGGAAATGTGTGAAGCTATCTCTTTTTCAAGAAAACTGAAAATTTTGTTGGACACAATAAGATCATTTAAATTGTCAAAATTGGAGACCTTCCTTAATTTTAAGTAATACTGCCAATTTGTAATTAAGTGAGAAGTATATTGAATATATGTTTCATTCGGATGACGCATGGCTTTTCTAAATTGTTCAAAGAATTGACTTGCACTTGGCTCTTATTCTCTTAGTATTATTGATTTTAGTTTTTCATAATTATTAAGCTTGTTATCTTTAACATATGTTAACACATTTGACGCTTTTTCTCCCAACAAATTTAATAAAATTTCCGACTTAAATTTCTCTGGCACATTTTTTGACGTAAAAGCTCTCTTGAACGAAGCGAAAAAGAATGCCCAACCTTCAGGTCTATTAGGCACCTTCGTCATTAGGGTTCGAACACTCTTCACTAACGCATCCAGCGAGTCACAACCCTCACCTGTTCTCTCATTATCTGAATTACCTCCAACATGTAAACGTGCTAGCTCAAGCTCCTTTTCTCTTAACCTAGTTTCCTCTGCTTTTTTATGGTCCTTCATCGTATATTGAATTCTTTAACAAATTCAACATCCTCCTTAAAATATTTATTTTCTTTAATAATTTCTGTTAACTCAACAATAGTTACTTTTTCAGCAACAGTCTCACCAAGTTCAAGAACTACGATCCGAAGATCTTCCTTACGGCAGTTCTTAAACATTTTTCTAAAATTAATTTAGTCCTCAATTTATAATAATAAAAACACATAAAAGACCACTACTCAAGGCACCTTGAATAGTTCTCTTCTCCAGCTCAGCTGGACGGACCAAATGTTGGGGAGTGGTCCTTATGTGTTGCTCTCAGGAAACCAGACGAGGTTGTTGACAAAACACCTTTATTTTTTACTCTCATTTGCTCGGGCGTATGTCAAAACACTGTGATGAGCACCGTAATTCCATGCTCTGGTTCGTCTGATCTCCCCCACACACTCTAAAAACCTCAACTCTTGTTTTTCTTAATACACTTAATCGCCGCTGAGCGGCGCCCACTGCGCATGCTCGAACAATTTTCAATCTAGATTTTATCTATTATTATAATTCTACTATTTTATATAATTACATTAAAAGCATTTTTATTTCAAAACAATATTTCTCCTTTTCAGAAATCATTGCATCAGTTTTCTAAATGTGGATGATGTATTTTTAAAACTTTGAATTTAACTTTAGTTAAATGGCAGTTATCTTCAGCTTTTAACTTTTTTATCGAACATTTTTCCTGGCGCTTATTTCTGCCCAACATAAGATCTGTATTAACAGGGGATAAGGTTGACATCTGAGCTGGCACGCTGCTCTCCATGTCAGTATTAGGACTTTGTCCTAACTGCTTTCAGTTTTTAGAATTTATGAGGAAGGCTATTCATCTCGACTAATAAATTGATACATCCAGTCAATTTTTTTTATCAAGCTACGGTTTTATCTTAACTACATATGTTTCTCAATAAACTTCCAAAAGAACTAAACATTTTGCATCATAGTCGGTATATGTTAAAATAGTTCTAAATTTGCATAAATTATTTTTTTGGACCTCTATATTTCATGTACATTTTGCAATCAAGTATTTTTACTTTATCACATCATATTTAATCATTCCATTTTATTAAATCAAGACAATTACTATACTGTTCGAATTAGTTGGGACAAACATTTTTTTCTTGTCCGAGTTAGTATACGATTACCAGTTTTGTCCCGAATTGTCTCAAACCAGTTATATCTTCCCAGAAGTAATGTGATGGATTGATCTTGACTGTAACTTATTCATTTGATTGGTTATAGTACATTAGTAGTTTGGTTGTGAACCTTTCTGTGTGGTAGCTGGTGGTTATAATTTTGCGTTCCACGTAACACATGTTACTTTTGCTCATTCACAGATGGATGTTACTCCAAGGAAGCATTCTAAGATAATTGCTCTTAATGAACACATTTCTATGACTGTGAGAGGTATAGCTACGATAGTTGGTGTGGGCAAATCAAGTGTTTTAAGAACATTTCAAGATTCTTGATCATCGTCTCCAAAGAGAAAAAGAAAATGTGGGTTTAAATGGAAAATTACTCTAAGAACTGATAAAATTCTAATAAAAAATTGCAAAATAAGACAAGCACAGGCCTTCAAATAAATTTATTGGATTATGACGTTAAAGGGAATACTTCAACTGTACAGAAAAGGGTTCTAGAAGTTAGCCATAAGGCATCAAGACTGAGGAAAAAGCACTTTCTAACTTGGAAAATGATGAAAAAACGTTTGGCGTAGAGCCAAAATAATGATCTTGAGGACTAGAAGAAAGTGATTTTCAGTGATGAAATATATTTATTTGTGTATGGATACAAATCAAGTGTAGTTAGACAAAGTGAAGTTGATACTCTGCTGCCAGATCATATTCAACAGACTGTAAAACACCCTTCTAAACAAATGTTTTGGGGATTTTTCACAAATGACACTGGAAGCTGGGTTCCTTTTAAAGGCATGATTAATTATGTCAAATACACAGAAGTGTTACGCAGTAGAATTATTCCATCCATAGAAACATTCGACGTAACATTTCTACACGGTTTGGCTTTTTGTCACAATTCTATACTGGTCCAGACTTTTATACGAGAAAATAAAATAAATGTGCTTAATTGGCCAGGTAACTCACCAGACCTAAATCCTATTGCGAATTTATTACATGTTCTCGTTTAGCTAAGATGAATTGCACAACAGAACAAATGATTTAAAGTACTATACAAGTGTGGTTCCAGGATGATGATGCTGCACTAGTGGAGTCAATACCAAGATGAGTTGAAGAGGTCATTTCTGCTATAGGAGGACATACTTTGAGCTAATATAAAGATTTTTCAGTCTACTTAAGGTATGTAGTGGTTAAAAGCTATGGTGTTAGAAAAAATCTTTTTTTACCATTTGTCCCAATTAATTCGAACAGTATAGTATATATGCTAATTATAAAATGCTTATGCAAATGTCTTAATTAAGTAAACCATTATGTAAAGAGCTTGATGCACATTAATCAAAGTTCAATGGCCTCATGTTGTAGTGTGGAAGCAAGTGTGGTTCCAGCTCAGTTATCATCCTCATTACTTGATCATAGCTCAAAATAATCAGGTATATCTCCTATAATTCTGTATTAGCTTCAAAGTGCAAAGTTAATTGGCAATCCACACACATTTATCTTGCCTTATGCCTTATAATATATTATGTACTGTTTTCAAGTAATAATATCCTTCTCATAGAATTTCAAAGGTGGATTATCAATTTATTAAATTCAGTTTAGAATATTAAAAGATCATTTAGTTCTCAATTTTCAGGAATTATTTTGATTTATTTATTTGAATTAACTTCTTTGGTAATGATTATTCTTTTAGTAAATATTTGATCATATTATTTTGATTTTAAAGAATGAATTGTTTCATCATTTAAATACACTCTCTTCCAAAAGTTAAGCACGAAGATGTAAAATGCAAAAAAATCAACAAATACTGCTTTGATTGACACAAAATTTGGCAGTAAAGTAGCATATATATTTATACATAAAGCAAAATCAATAATTATATACAGAAATGAAAACAGTATTAAACTTTTGTAAGTTATCAGATAATGTCATACTGGAGACTTAAACAGAGTTATGTATAAAGTGAAAATAAACAGCATAAAATGAAAAAAAAAGGACATTAATAAGGTATGTGATCCCCTCATCTGTATGCAAAGTTTACACCTTCTGACCATGCTTTCAATTAGGTGGTCAATCACTGCAGAATTAAGCAATTGCCATTCTTCTTGTAGAGCAGTTTCCAGCTCAATAAGAGTGGCTGGAGGTGGGAAACGTGAAGATACAACACGGCCAAGAGCATCCCAAAGATTTTCAATGGGATTAAGGTCGGGCGAATATACTGGCTACACCATACGCACAATCTCTTCACTCTCCAGGTAGTCATCGACGATGTCAGCTCTATGGGGACATGCGTTATCGTTCATCAAAACAAAAGTAGGGCCAACTGCTGCAGCGTACAATCTCACAATGGGTTCTTGGATTTCATCTCGATACCGGACAGCAGTCACAGAACCCTGTTTAAAGATGTGCAGGTTGGTGCGGTATTCTAATGAAATCCCTGCCCACAACATAATGCTTCCGACTCAGAATGCATGATGTTCGGTGATGTTTTGGGGCTGATTGCGTGTTCCTCGTTTACGCTATATCCTTATACGCTTGTCATCTGGCTCCAGAACAAATCTTGACTCATCAGTAAACATGACTTTGCGCCTGTCAGACAGAGTCCAATTGCCATGTTTCCAGCACCACTTTAATCGTGCCCCTCTTGATTGAACGGATAGAGGAACTCAAACTCAAGGTACCCGGGCATACAGTCCATTCATATGTAATCTTCGGCATTCAGTAGCTGCAGATATAGTCTTACCAATGGACACTGTAACCATAGATGTCACACGTGTTGAGGTCTCTCTGCAATTCCGCTTGGCTACAATAGCAATATATCGATCTTCCGTGGTGGTTGTAACCCTTGGGTGACCGCCTATGGGCCTTCGGACAACTGTCTGTGAGGTTTGAAATTGTTTCCATAAACGTGAAATTACAGAATGAAGAATGCCGAAGAAAGGAGCAACATCTGTGATCGACTGTCCTGCTTGAATGCGCCCCACAGCACACCAGTGCTCAGAATCTTCCAATCATTTTCTGGAAGTCATAGAAACACGTATGTCTTGAAAACAAATTGTACGAAAGTTTTAAACACCTTCTATCAGCACTTACAATCAACTTCTGTAACCCTTCATAAAGCTGGCTTCTTATAAGACTGTCCTTTTTGCCTATTTCTTGACATGAAAGCACGATTGGCTGTTACCTAACATATTTGCATACTTCCATCTACCTCTGCAGCGAATTGCATCCTCTTCAATTCTGATTGGCTTCCGGAAATTAGCATTTTTCTCTCCATGCTTAACTTTTGGAAGTGAGTGTAGTTACTTTTTATATATATATATTCACTACTTATAAATTCAAATTAATTTTCTGCATGTATATTAATTATTAAATGCTATGTGTGTTTAAAATATTTTATATCATTGCATTCAACTCTACATTGTTAATCCTTATTTTTTTTTAAACTATTTTCTTTCTTGTTTGTGGAGTTATTACATATCTGATAATAATAAAAAAAAATTGCATTACTTGATAGATAACCAAATCCTTTTTTTATAAGGTTTGTGAAAAGGATAGGCAGTTAAGTAAAGTTTTACTAAAATGAATGTAAATTACTCTTTCAGTTTATAGTTCTATACTTTCTTAATAGTACAAAAAAAAATTTTTAATAATCAACAATAGTTTTTAATTCTCAATCAAACATATGTAATTAAGAACACTACTAGGTAAGAATTATGCTTCCTTTTTGCATGATTATTTATTAGAGTTTTATTTTGTTAAATATCTTTTGTTACATTTTTTCATTTATTATTATATTTCAATTTGAATTACATTATCATATTTAACTCAATGAAGCCCATTGTAACTTGAATATTTCTTATCCATTACTCTATGGGAGAATGTATTGTGTAAAATGTTTTTAAATTTATCTATAGGAACCTAGGAAAACACTGAGAATAAAAATGCTGCATGTGCTTTTAACTATCTGTGAATTAGATATGGGTGTTGTGACACAACTTTTAAATTCTGTGTTGCCAATGGAATTAGCTCGAGATATACAAGATAATTTTGAAGGTAAGAAACTTTAATGATACCTTCTCATAATTGATTCCTTCTATTGGAATTTTATATAAACATCTATTAAATCTAGTTGAATTGAAAAAGTTCATTCTAATACAAACTTTGAAAATATTACAGCAGAAATTTGTTGTATATATATATTCATGTTTAAAAGTTTGAATGGTCTTTTAATTTAATGTGAGAATATATTTTTGAGTCTTAATTCTATTTGAAATTAATATTTATTTTCCTAGTTTACTGCAAGTATTTCAGACAGATCGGTACTACACTTCCTTCATTTGACTGTTATTTTTATTGTAGACTATTTAAAATCTTGACTTTTCACTCCAGAGAATGTAAGGCTATTTATAAATAATATATATCAGGGGTGGGCAAATAATAGCCCACAAAGAGATTTTTTTTATTCCCTGCCTAGACAGTCAGAAAAAATGACAGACGGAAAATGTTCTCTGTATTTGGGTCAACATTTATTTGTGAAGACATGAAGATCAACTTTTACTTGCATGAAGATCAACAGGAGTAAATACAGGTGCAAGTTGGCTGACATTCACTTGAAGGCTGTGATGAGAATTTTAACCCTTTATCTACCGCATTATGATTTACTGCAGTTTTTTTTCATGCAACATTTTTTTTTTGGATCGCTACATTGAAAATTAAGGGATATACATAAACAAAATACTCAACTTTGGGAAATTTAATCCGTTAGAGCTAATTAACTAATTAAAGATATTCCACTGTAAAATTAATTATATATACTTTTCACTTAAAACGAATAGTTAAATCATTTTCTAAGGTCTTCATTAACATACAAACAAAATAAGGCACTTAAATTTTGACTATTTTTTTGAGACAAAAACGACAATCTTCGCAATTTGCTGAAAAAGCTGTAAGCTGAAAACGCATTTTCTGCTATAAAACTATTTGCCTTCCCTGCTAAAATAGTCATCATAGAACCTGAGCTGCAGTATATCTTGGAAGAGTGGATTTCAAAGAATATTCCTGCTAAGTATCGTCAGAATATTTGTAAAAATGGTTATTCTATGTAATTTTAAAGTGAGTGGTACTTACAAGTACTGTCGGTAGATAAAGGGTTAACAAGCAGTTACTACTGATTTCAAAATGGTTGTAGAAAAATGTGATAGAGTACACTTGTCTCATTAAGCTGATTCTAAAATGAAATGCACTTGCAACTATAGATGATAAAAATTAGTACAATAAGTATATAGAAGAAAACTGCCACTATTTTATTTTATTTATATTTATTGTTTTTTTATGGTACCATTGATATCTTTTCTGAAATGCAAAGTTAACTGATGAATGCAATCATTTTAAAAAGTGCTGCCCTCCAATATCCTTCCGATTTCACAATGTGGCCCTCAAGCCAAAACAATCGCCCATCCCTGATATATGTAGTAATTTTCATTTGTTATGTATGTTTCTGCTTAGATCTCTTAAACCATTAAAAAATGTATGTCACCTATATATATAATATAGATGAAATGCATATATATAGTAAAAAATTTTGATAACTAGTTTTTTTATTATTATTTGTACTTGTTTTACTATTTTTAGACAGTGATAAAGTCTTCCATTCCACATTTTTATTGTCAGTAATTTTCAGCACTGGAGAAAAACCACCAACTGGAACTTATGGTGAGAAAATTGGAATTTGATTTTATAAAATGAATGACAATGTGCTTAAAACATTTAAATTTATCATTCAAGTTAGTTTAAAAATAGTAAATAAAATTAAATCAAAAATAACTTTTTTTTGTAAAAATGAATTAGGAGATATATTAAAATTTTAAAGTGTAAAAGTAATTAGTTTAAAGTGTTCAATTTCGGTTTGAAAAAGCAGGCTTTATAATAAAATCTAATTCTAGAAAATCAAAACTCAGGTGTTTACATAAATTCTGTAAGGAGTGTCCAGTATTGATTTTGTATCCCAAAAGCTTTTATTAAGTGAAATGTAGTATTCACCCACACAACCTTTGCATGGGATATAGATAAATGTAAAGGTAAATTCATTTTGTGCTTAGTATGGAATGTAGAGATAAATCCAATTAGTATGGTATGTGGAGATATACTTTTCAGTTTGATGAATAAATAGTGGGAGACATTAACTACCATAAGTATTACTCATATACATGTACTTGCATATTTTCATAAATTATTAGATTTGGATAATGCTCAGTTGTATAGTTGTTACCAATAAAATGAGATTTTTGGAGAAATTTTGCTTATTTGCAAGAACTATTAAAAGACGTTTCCATAACTATGCATATTATATTTGGGGTAAAAATTTTATGCAACTCTTTTAATGTGTTTTTTATCTGATATTCAAGGCAATTTATGTTGTATTAAATTACCTTACATTTACATGTTTTGCTGTCATTTAATTTTACTTTCTTTACAGATTTCATAAATAAGAAATTTTTGCATTTCTTATTTGAAAAGTTGGAAGATGTTGCAAAAGATGGTGATGAAGATGTAGGCCAAAATTTGCTAAGCATTATCTTAGCATTTAATTTACATTTTGAAAGTCCACAAGAAAATATTGTTCTAGAAACTCTCAAAGAAAAGCAATCTGCTCAGTATCTAACCGAAAGATTAATTTTTCTCCTCAACAGAGAAGGTAATTCAATTTATTAGAAAAAAAAGTTATTGTTTTTTTTCTTTTGTTTAATTTTCTATTTCTCTTATTTAAGAAATTTGACTTGTTTGGTATAATACGGCATTTTCTGGAAGAAACAAGAGTGATTTGAAATATGTTTATCTTGAATATATGTTTTGATATAAGAATAGTCTGTTTTGGATCAATGCAATAATCTAGGTGTTTGTACTTTTTTAAAGCAATGGAAGAAGTATACACATGATTCAAGATTTTTTTCGAACTTCCTCATATGTGTTTTAAGGCCTTGTCAGACACACATGCTCCAAACAAATTGAGTCTCTTTCAAACTATCATTTTGGGAAATTTTTCAAATAGCTGTAAAGGGGAAAGGTTGCTGTAAACAAAATGACACTCTCTATCTTCACAATAAAAAATTACTCATCGATTTCTCTGCTTCGGAAAATGAACATTCAATAGTATTTCTTTGATTTCACTTGCGCTTTAGTTGACGATTGTAAACAGAAATGGCTTCTGATGATCAATTATTGCATTAGGAATGGAAGGCATTTGTGCAAGTAAATTAAAGAAAACAAAAAAAAAGGAAAATTTAGTAGATTAAGTGACTGCAACAAAGAGTACAATTGGGCTGCAATGAGAATTTAAGGGAGGTGTTACGTTGAAGGTAACATATAATCAAATTCTAATTCTAATGTGTGTGGGATGCATATACCCAATGCTGGGTGCTGTTGGCTGTCTTGAAAGGGTTCCAGAGAAGTCCGTTTAAATGCTTTATGTACACTGCGAGGTAGTAGAGCAATGACCTCACTCTCTGCCTGCTTAAGTTCGGAGTGCCAGAAAAAGAGATTTATATCATAGGAGTGGGGACGGGGCATTACTCCACCCCAGTGCCGTTCAAAGCACCGCTATTTCACAACAGGAGGAATTATCTTTGAGAAGTGGAGTTTTCGTATTCCATAGATATGGATTTTTTTGTTGGTTTTTTTTTTTCTGCCAATCATATCTGTTTCCATCATGTCATTCCATTTTAAAATATTTGGACCATTTCGGATGCATTTGGCAAAGCCCGAGACTGCCATCTTGTTTATGATGTAGGGAGACAAAAACCCTCATTGGCTGGAATATAAAGCAATCTTAATTTCAAGCAATTCTTTCAGATCACTAAGAAAAGGTTGTTTAAAGCTGTTGCTGTGGCAACTGGGTGAAAATTGGTCAAAAAGGTTGCTTGAAGGAAAAATTGCTCCAAATATGTGTACATGTGATAAGACCTTTAGTACAGTTGCTCCAAATTGATGTCTTTAAATAATGGTTTGGATTATAGAATAAAATGATAGCTTGGTGTTGATAAGTGTAATGAATGATTAAACAGTGGATTAGTACTTCAGAACTAATGTTCTTTTTTAGCTATCCAATCAGACCAAAGTTTCTAATGTTGATTTTTTAAATATGAAGAAAAGTTTCTTCTTTTATTTACAATAAATATTCATTTTTATTCATATTCATTCATAAATATTCATGCTTTTTTTTAAAAAAAAAAAAAATCTAGAAAACCACTATATTCTAATTTATTGATATTGAAAAATCCTTTTCAAATACCTGAAATATTAAGCTAAGCATGAAACATATACTGCTGGCCACCGTAAATGCAACACCAAGAAAGACAAGAGATAGCACAACAAAATTTATTTTGTAGATAACATGTTGACCAAGTATCGAATGATTAAATTTATAGACTTCTGTGAAGTGTGGTTCCTGCCAGAATCAGTAGCCAGAGTAGCCGCCATTGTTGCTGTCACATGCCTCAGCATTGATTCAAAGAGACTTTGGATGTGTTCTTGGGGTACAGCAGACCAAGCAGCTTCCACACGTTGCCAAAGTTGATCTGGTGTGGCAGCTGGGGGTGTAATCTGGGTCAATTGCTGAGAAACCATGGACCACATGTTTTCTATCGGTGAAAGATCCGGAGAGCGAGCCAGCCAGGGAAGCAATTCAATCTGGTGATTGACGAAGAACCTTTGGACAATGAGTGCCATGTGTGGTCGTGCATTATTCTGTCGAAATATGGCTATGGCCAAGCCCTGAAGGTAAGGAAGGACAACTGGCTCCAACACCTCAGAGATGTAGCGCTGGCTGCTTAAAGTACCGGCAATGCGTACTAGAGGAGTACGAGAGTGATATCCAATACCACCCCATACCATAATACCCGGTGCATAACGCAACTGTTCAGCATCCTCTCTCCACAGTATCTCGACTCAAATCTGACCATCATAGTGTTGCAGACAGATGCGTGACTCTTCAGTAAAGACAACTTCATTCCATTCTGCCGCCCACATCCTTCTTTCATCGTACTATTGGTGGTGGACACATCTGTGGTTCTGCGTCAAGGGTAGACCTTGCGGACAGACCACTCTGCTGTAAGCGGCGTCGAATGGTACACGCAGACACTGAATGATGTGTTACAGACTCAATGTGCTGTGCTACGGTTCGTGAGGTGACTGAGCTATCCGTCACTGCCTTGCGCACAATTTGCCTGTCCTCACGTGAAGTGGTGCACTGAGGTGGATGCGATCAGCCACGTCGGTCCGTCATACCCTCCTGCATCCAACGGTCACATATTCGCATTACAGTTGTTTGGTTTTGTCCAACGCAACTACCGATTTCCCTGAAAGATAATCCACAATCTCGGTAGTCCACTATCCTTTCTCTGTCGAACTCGGATACTTGATCAAAAGCTGATTGCTGTTTTCTACGATCGTTTATTGAAAAAACCACAAGAAAAACACAGTTGCCGAACTTGAAATCATTGAAATCTCCAAGCCTTAAATAGCATTTTGAGGTGGCGCCACAGGCGCACGTGATGTGTGTCTATGCTGAAATTCTAATCATTTGCATATCTCACCTCTGCTAATGCATGTTGTAAATTTCATGTTATTTACATGCTTCCTTCAGGGTGTTGCATTTACGGTGGACAGCAGTGTATTTCCAACAAATTCTCTTGAATAACCACTAGACTTTTTTTTCTCAGTTTCATGCATAATTTGATTGTATCAGATTAAAAGGATTTGTCTGTATATTATATTTTACATTATATAATATTTATTTTGTATTCTGTTAATAACATTTAGTTATATACAGTTGACTCTCGATAATTTGAAGTTGAAAGGACCAATGGAAAACTTCAAATTATCAAGAGGGTAGGAAAAAATTCCCAAAATATATGAAGAGAGATTTTTTTCTAACACATTTAAATTTGAAACTATATAATAAAACAACAATTGAGCATATGTATAAAATTATTTTAAAGTATTTTTAAAACGTACATATTATACAGTATAAATATTATACAGAAGTCAAAAGTCCTGTATTATTAAAAGAATACATACCGTACATAATTAATCTTTTTTTTTTTGAAAAAATTTTTTTAAGGGGGTTACCCCATTTAAAAATTTAAAAAAAAATAAATTTTTTTTTTTTTTTTTCATAAATTGCTTTCTTAACATGTCTAGAATACGGTATCGAGGGGATTTTTTAAAAATTAGAAGTCATTATAGAGAAGCAAGTGTTAGAAAAGCTGCTGTTTGTAGTGCTAAGTTAAGATTTTCATTGTTTTAATCGGACTTAAAATTTTAAACGCGTTTTTCTCAAAACTGTGTTTTTCAAACTTAACCTCCATCATATCTCAAGAACAGTTTAACCAAATGACTTCAAATTTATAGGATAGACTCTGCATAAATATACGCACCAAATGAACTATGATCATCAAAAAATTCAAAATATTTCTTTTTTTATAACAAAACATTAAAAAAATTAAATTCGAAACTTTTTCTTCAGAGGTTTACCAAAAATCCAATATTTGATATTTTCAATTGAGTGTAGTTCATTTGGTGCATTTAAGCTTATAGATTAAAACGCCATTATTTTTATTTCAGATAAGCCAATCAGCTGGAATTGTGGAGAGAGTGAGCATTCATTTTTTTGATGCGGGTGTGTTCAGAGTTCTATAATTCATGTTCTATTGGATACTTTTGGCTAAAAATTTATATACATACTCTTAAAATACTTATAAATAAATGATAAAAAACATAAAGTTTATCATTTTACTGGTCATCAAAAAAACTATCTTAAAAATTTTTAAAAAACAAGCCGTCACATGGGTGAACCCCCTTAATCTGTTATCGGTTCCCTCAGACACTGCCCCAACACCATTTGTTCTTCAAGGCAGGGTTCAGTTTGGCTCATGTCCTATTTGGTGCCACATGCCATAATATAAGTCATAAATCATCATGTAATTTAGACACAAAATATACAATCCTACGCATTTCTTCTTCACAATAGTGAACCATCCTTTCTGAACACACGTGTAGCTAGGTCACATGTTAAATGAATGATGTGGAGGCTGACAACAAGTGTGGCCGGTCTATTGTCCACTTGAAGAAGGAAAGCAATTATATATAGTGTCTTTTTTTGCTTGAGGAACCGGGAAACACAAAGGGATGGCAGACAGATGGTCATTAAATAGGCCCTACGTTACAGGGGAAAAACGCAGAGACAATACAACAAAAAACATGTAAGCTCCAACCTGTTTGCTACAGGACTCTACATGATAGTGAGTGTTTGAATTGTCAAGAGCTATACAAGATAACTTTGAATTATCGCATGCTGTAGTTTGGCCAGTTATAAATTTTACTTTGAAATATTGAGTGTACCAAAACCTAATGTTTTAGTTCAAAACATCAAGAGTTTTTCTAGGGGCTGAGTATATACTTTGAATTAGCAAGAGGTTTGTGTTTTCGAAAGTTTGAATTAGCGAGAGTCAACTGTATTATAAATTAATATCTACTATTTTTTTGCTGAATGAAAGTGTACATTTGCTGAGCAGAAACAATGACTATAATCTTGTTCTTATACACCAATGAATTAAATTATTACATTTATTTTCGGATTCCTTTTTGAAAATGAAACCATTGCATTTGTAAGAATTAATGTCCCTAAAATTTGTTAGATCCTTTCTGAAACTGTTACAATATATATATATTTATATATATATAATGAAAAGAATAAATGGGACTTCTTTGAAAAAATATGAATTTCATTGTTGTATAAAATTTTCTTTGCTAAAATTCTGGAAAAAAAAGTTTTTTCTAATGGTAATGGGTTTTTTAAGCATAAGAATAAATAAAGCTGATAATTGTGTTCTTTTTCAGAGGATCCTTGTAAGATTTTAAGTCACAATAAAGGGACAACAAACTCTATTATGAAATTTATGGTGGATATGTTTACTTTTCCGGAATTGATTGATTTGTTTTATTTAAATGATATCAAAGTGCTGCTAGACATTATAGTAAGACAACTGACTGACTTGCTACCTGGAGAAAAGGTAATTTATTTTTCCATTATGTATTTTAGTTCTAAAATTTGCTTTAACTTTAATCTGATATTTGACGTAGCCCAATATTGAAATTATTTAAAATTAAATGCAATAACTACGTACTGACTAATTTTAACCTGGTGGTATATTCTTACAAGGAGAGGGCATGACTAAGGAAATTCATTTGGGATCGAGACTTGGTGTAATAGTAGTACTCCTTTAGAGTGTTCACCCCTCAATGTAATTCTGCCGAATGGACTGTCAATTCGGAGAAATCAGCCTTTGAAATTCATGCTTAGCTTTTATACAATTAAATTTTAATTTTCCGCAACGAGTTTGTAGCTTGATTGGTAAATCATCTGCTTACTATGCGCGAGGTCAGGGTTCGATTCCACATGATCAACTTTTTTTCTTAAATTCATTTAATTTTTTTTTTTAATTAAATAAATTTATATTTATGAAAGGTTTATTAAATATTAAATGATATTTTTTGTAATTATTTTGTATTTTATAAAGTAAAAAAATTACTGTAATTATATAAATAATTATATTAAACTTTATAAATAATATTTTAGAAAAAAATTAGTTAGAAATAGTTTTATAATATGAAATACAATATATTATAAATAAAATATTATATATAATATATTTTTAAAATATTCAATAAGTCCCCTTTTCAAAATAAATTAATAATATTTCTTATTAAAACTAATGCTTAGTGATAATTAATAATAGTAAATTAATTTTTAATAAATAATAATTTACTAATTTTAATTAATTAAAAGTATTTAAAATTATCTATACATATAAATAAAAATGAAGTGTCTGTTTGTAATTTGAAATTAACAGCTTTTTATTAAATGCATTTAAAAGTATATGAGATACTTATATGAAAAAATCAATTTTTAAAATTTTTGTTTGTCTATCTGTCTGTCTGTTCCGGCTAATCACTGAAACGGCTGGACCAATTTTGACGAAACTTTCACTGGCAGATAGCTAATGTTATAAGGAATAACTTAAGCTACTTTTATTATAGAAAAAAAATTAGGGTTCCGCAAAAATAAACTTAAAACCAATGAAATGGTGAACAATATCCGTTTCAAATAGGGATCATTTATTTCAATCAACAGTGTCAAAGATCATGCATCCCTCTCACCCCTTGCTTGCGGGGGCTTCGTTTCATCCAACCCCATCGAAAGTGTCAAAGGTCATGCGTCCCTTTCTTCCCCCCCCCCTTGCAGATTCGTTTCATCCTACTGTTTTTTAGACCTGTTTTGACCTGACTATGTATACAGAGAGATAATTCAGTAAATTTAATATTGTATATAGAGAGATTGTTCATTAAATTTAATATATTGTATATAGAGAGATTGTTCATTAAATTGAATATATATTGTATATAGAGAGATTGTTCAATAAATTCAATATATTGTATATAGAGATTTAATATTAACATATTACACATCCAGATACAAATTATTTACACTATTTTAAGAGTTTATTACACAAAATTTGTAACAATGTGTTATTTTTGGTGAGCAGAAGGAAGGTGTTTTCAAAAATTGACCCACAACAGAGTTACGGGCGTTATAAATTTAAAAAAAAAATCTTTTTTATCAACTGTTATATCTACAGACTTAAAATTAAGCAAACATGGTTTTTTATTTAGCTGAGATATGCAAAAAGTTTTTTTTTGTTTAATTTACAATTCCCGTAAAATTAACTCATTAAAAACTCCTTTATCCTTCAGTCTGTATTGTTTAATTTTTTAATTCACCCATGCGAAGAATGGGTATACCAGCTAGTTAATAATAATAATTTTAAATAATTTTTTTTTACTTTATAAAATACAAAATAATTACAAAAAATATCATTTAATATTTAATAAACCTTTCACGAATAAATTTATTTAATTTTAAAAAATAATTAAATGAATTGAAGATAAAAAGTTGATCGCGTGGAATCGAACCCTGACCTTGCGCATAGTAAGCAGAGGATTTACCAGTCAAGCTACGAACTCGTTGTAGAAAATTAAAATTGAATTGTATAAAAGCTAAGCATGAATTTCAAAGGCTAATTTCTCTGAATTGACTGGCCATTCAGCGGAATTACATTGAGGGGTGAACACCCTAAAGGAGTACTACTATTACACCGTCTCGATCCCAAATGAATTGCCTTAGTCGTGCCTTCTCCTTGTTAGAGTTATTTGCTTATGTTCTCAAATAAAAGTTTACATTAAATATAAATGTTTAACATTCAACAATTGCATTAATTCATAAAACTGTACTATTGTTAATTATTTTTTGAAATTTTTTTTAAGAAATACTAAATATTTTTTTTTTAAATTCTTTTTGGGTTTTTGCACATAATTATAAATTTATTTGTGTTTAAAAAAAAATTGCATGCCATTTTTATTATATAGGATATTCTATAAATTCAAACTCTACAGAAGTTATGTTTTTATAATTGATAACATAACCAATGAAGCCCAGTGGCTGAGTGGTTAGTGCATTGCACTTCCACGCCACAGGTCCGAGGTTCAAACTCTGGGCTGGGCAAGGTAGACTCAGCCTTTCATCCCTTCAGTGGGTCGATAAAGGAGTGCCAAGTTTGCTCGGAAACTTAACTCTGAGGGTTTTACGTCAGACTGACCGCCTGACCAAAACATCTGCTCATGCACCTCAGCGCCCAAGGTCATGTGCGTATACTGAGTTGGGAACTGTAGGCTTTCTCCCTCTTGGGCTGTCATGCTACTGAGTTAAGTTAACATAACTAATATTAAAATGATTCTTGCAAGGTTTATTTTTTCTTTAAAAATTATTTTTAGAAATGCTTTCTTCATCAAATGATTTTCTTTAATTCTGATAGATCTGTTTAATTCTACTGCATCTATTCAAATATTTAGTGCATTTCTGCAATTAAAGTTGTCATTCATCTGAATGTTTATTTGATGTTTATTCATCCGAATGTTATTATGTCATCTTTATTTTTAATGAAAATTATACATATGTGTTCCCCAGTGCCTCACTTCATGGTAATTTGTGTTTCTTCTTAGAATGATATATTTGTTTATTATAAAATTGATTTTTCATGAATTTTCTATAAAATTATTTGTTATTATATTGAATGATTTTTAGCATATAGTAGGGAATGTGTTTATTATCAAAGGTAATTAATAGATTTATTTAGCTACTTTCTGACTGACCGTTTCCAAATGTGTTTATTAATTAAATCATTTAAATATATTTCTAGAAACGTCTTGACTACCTTTGCCTTGTAAGAAACCTTCTCCGTAACTCAAATTATGAGGAGCATTTGCACCAACTTGAAGGGTTACAGAAGTGTTTCAAGTTTATTTTGTCTCAAGAATTTCCAGATGAAGATGAGGTTACACTCGTTTTAGAGATGGCATATGAATTTCGTTCCTGGTTCAAAAATATTTAACATGAAAATAGTATTCTATAAGCATATCATGTACTATCTGAAATCAAAGTATAATGATTGTATTATTTCTTTGAATATTTGCCATTTATGTGTACCTCATTTCTAGCTTTATGTAATTGTGAGTATTTGTATAAGTTATTTTCTTGTAGAGTTTAATGTTATTCTAGTGATAGTTTTATGTATTAAACATTAATTTTGAATGAACTAATAATGTAAGCATCTTTGTGACTCTAAGTAAATTATATAAAATTGAAGTGAAGAAACGTTAAAACATCTACTAAAATTCAATCTTTAATCGAAAATGTTTCTTTTTTTTTTAATTGAATTTAAGTATTTTCAAAGCTTGTCTTTTGCTATTTGACTTAAAAAATCATTCTTCTATGACATTTCTAATTGAAAAAAATTTGTCTGCTTTACATGAAGTAAATCTTCCTATTATGTCTTTTGGAAGTACCTTGTTGCAAGAACATTCCCATATCTTATTTAGTGTTGTAACGATCACATCCATTTTCCACTACTATCAAACTCATAATCCTCTAATATATAAATATTTTCATCCTAAAATGATGTTGCTTAAATATTAATATAATATGTAGCATTTTGCGAAATGAAATCTTGTTTTTGTATGTTCCCAAATTATATTTTTTATGCAATTTATATATAAAAGGATGTTTTATAATATTAATGAGATATGTGTGTATTAAAAAATATGTTTGTACAATATACCTAAGTAATTCATCTACTTAATTTATTATTTATTTTTTTTATTCATAACTTATATATATATTTGGTTATATATTAAATTCATAGAACATATTTTTATGCAATAAATTACTCATAAGCAGGTTTCTGCTCAATAGAGTTTTGTTGAAATATGAATAATATATTTAATTTTTTAAAAAACAAATTTTTCCTTGGCTGAAAACATTCTAAAATGTATTCAAGTATATATATATAGGTGAAAATGAAAAAGATTAGAATAATCCACCTTTGTTATAAAAAGGAAATAACCAACAAATTGCGTCTTTTATTAATTTGCTCTATATTTTCTCTCCTAGAATTATGTAGAAAAGGAAATTCCATTGTTCAAAGTTACTGAAAAAAAAAATGTTAATATGCCCATTCCATTTAATACTTGTCTGTCCATGTTGTTGGTAGATGTTTAGCAAAATTTTTATTTTTTGGGAATTTTTTTCTTTTTTGCTTTAAATATCATTTCCTTTTTATTTTCATGTCCTTTTTTTAATATGTATTTGACTTTTTCATCACTCTCTTGTGCTAAAATTTTTAAGTGCAAATTGTTATTGAGTATTATTTTAATTTAAAAGTTGATTTGTAATGTGTCTTTATTTACTGTCATTTAACATTAAATTTCACTTAAATTTAATGTTACATTTTGAGTTTTGCAGCTGTCTCCTCTGCCACACCCCCATTAATCAATTGCATTGAGTTAGCTCTTTGAAATGCTAATATATATTCCTTTAAAGTAAAATAGTTTACTTCATTAGTTAGTTACAGTTTGCTATGTTTCCTCTTTAAAAAAATTGCAGATTTGTCTCACATATTATTTTCTTTTCCCTAATTTAATTGAATTGGAAAAATTCATATTTTTCATTGATATTTTATTTTGATAGGACAAACAATTGTAAATATGTTGTAATAAACATCAAAGAAATGCATTTTAACATGGCAGCTTTGGTAATTTTGCTACAAATAAAATGTATTGAATGGTTAAAATTTTATTAGTCATTAAAATTCCAAAGTGCTGTATAAATTTTCTGATTGAATTTTTCCTTGATAGGAAATATTTTCACATTGTTAGTCTGCTTAAAATTTGAGTTTAATGAAGAATATTTTTATTTTAAAACAAATTCTGTTTATTTTAATATTGCATGCATTATATACTATGTTTCATTTTAAAAAGACATAATTTTTATTTGTGATTCTATGTACAGCTACAAAAAAGTAGTAAATTGTGTAGACAATCATTGAAAAGCAATATTTTTGTCTAGTTGAACAAAAATGTGTAAAGAATAAAAAAATTTTGACATAAGAAGCTCATACCTACTTCATGATAAAGGACAATTAAATATACAAAATGCTTGAAAAAATTTTGTACTATGTAATGCTATTTTTAAAAGATATATATTATTAAAAAATAAGTTATTACTTACTGAAATTATACTGTAAAAGTAAAAAATTATGTTGTTGCTTGTGAATTTGTGAAGATATAAGTGTGTAAATATGCCTTGTAACAATGATTCTTATTTTAATTTTAAAATATTGATGCATGTGATGCACCTGTAATTAATGCCTTCAAAGAAAAGTTGTTTTTTAATATTTGTAATTCAGAATATAAATTTGTAATCGGGTTTTTGTAATCAAAATTAATACCTTATATTATTTCCAAAAATTAATATTTATTCAGTTTCCATAACTTGAAAGCAAAGTTTTCAATTACAATTTTTTAACTTTCTAAATTTTATCCACTTTTGATGACAAAATGATAAATTTTTTTTTATTTTGCTAAATGTCTTATTTTGATTTGGAATTTCTCAATAGAGAGTCTGTTTTTGAACAAATCATACATTGTTCAATAATTTCATGGAATATGGAAAGATTTCATATTCATCTATATTTCTTCATAAATATTCTTCCTAATATCTATAATTTTCTGTCTTCATTTCAACATTGAATAATTTTTTATAACTGCTACATGTATTATTTTCCTCTTAAGTTGATTTTGGGTATTTCTTCAGTTTATTTTTCCAGATTACTAAGTAATACATAAAATATTTACCTTTAATTTTTTTTTCCAAATTACTCTTTAATGGCAAGTGATTCATTTTAATTTTTAAAATGTACTGTATAAAATATTCTTTATGTAAAATACCTAATTTTCCCTCTAATTAGTTTAATTTTTTTTTCTAACTAATGGAGATGTGTTTTTTAAATACAAACATTTGTCACTTTTTTTAACTAATCCATCACAAAAATATCAGGCTTATAATAAGTCAGATAATCATCATGTGTTAATAATTACTGCTTATTTTTTTTTCAATTTTGGGATAAAATTATCTTTTCTGAATTAAATTATGTGAAGATCATTCATTGCTTCTATTTGAGAAAAAATGCATTAAACTCTGATACAAATTAAATATTATAACTTATTTGGGTACATTTACTTTTTTTTCTTTTTTACTTAATAAAAACCTTAATTTTAAATGAAAACCTTGACTGTGATTTACTGACAGATTCTTTCAAAGTACTTGTTTTTTAAATAATCTTAACAAGTTGTAAATTTATCAAAGTTGTATAATTAGTTTTTCTTTTATGATAACTAAAGTTACCACTGTACATGTTTATCCTGATTGGATAATTTATTTTAAGTATTAATTAGATTCTCTCTGTATGTATAACAAACTATTTAAAGTTTGAGACATAACAATGAATTAAAATGTAAGGAATTGGGCCTGGTAAATATGTATGTATGTGAAGAATAAATGTGAGGAAATCTTGCATAATTTACATCACAAATAATTATAATACATCCTAAAAAAAACTAGAAAATGTTAACAATTTATAGGATTTATCACTAAAATGCTAAAATATGCTTATAAAATGCATAAGTTAAAAGTAATTTTTTAAAATGGAAGAGGTTATTTTTCAGTTTGTAGATACATGACATTTTTGAAAAAATGTTTAATTATATCCGTGCTTATATTTCTTATTCTCTGGCAAGTAGTCAGGGTTGTTGTTTTTTTATTGCTATTATAGATAGCTTTGTTGCAAGTTTGTTTTAAAAATCAAAAGTGTGATAAATTTTCTTAAATTATGTTTTATTTTCTCCTCTAGAAAATGTAAACAGAAAGATTCAAGTGGTTGATTAATTTCCACTTGCAGTCTTCACATTCTGACCAAAATAGAATCTTATGGGCAGCAAAAACATGAAATAGCTCTAAAATTGTTTTTGTGCACTTTTTTGAAAATTATTTAGAACTTCATAGTCCTTAAACGTTGATGCAGAACTTAGAAATATTTAAGGAATGTATTTTTAATTCCTTTGTTACATAAAAGAGATGTATTTTGCTCGATAAAATTCACTCTAACCTGTATAGCTTTCTGGAAAAAGTATTTTCAAGTTTCTCGTGCTGTAATATTTTACGAAGTGACTTTGTGGTTTGACAGCCTAACTTATCCTCTAGTCAAGTCCATACTGCCTGTGATGAGATTTTTAATAAAAAAAATAGTTGCATGACTTGTTATTAAAGAATGGTGTAATTTCAGGGTTATTGGATTTTTCTATGATTTTGTCATCTTGTTTGATTTGATATGACTAGTATATTTTTTTTAATTACCTGTAAAATGTTTTAGTCATTAGTTTTTTCTTGCCTCATCAGAGTTCTGGTTTTAATTTTCATGCTTTTTTGTAAAAAAAATACTAATAGCAAATGCAGTAAAAGGGGGAAAAGAAATGTTCCTTATGTATATAAATTCAAACGAGAAAATAAGTTTTCTTGTATTTATTAAACTACACCATGTGAATAATTTGAAAATCTTAACAAGTTTTAAATTATTTATACTTTGATAATTTCATAGCATATTTCTGTTTTATGTTATTTGAGGTCAGCTTGAGATAGGTTTTGTAAAATAACGGTATGTGGAAACATTTTGCAGATTTCAATTATGTCTTTGAATATGTAAAAATATTTCATACTAAATTCTTCTGTTTGAATAAATTTGTATTCTAAACAGAGATTTGATGAGTTCTCATATGTACATGTAACTTTTTAAAACAAAGAAATACATAGTTAAAATTAAAATATCTTGAACTTCTTTAAAATTATATATTAAATAAAGAATATTCTAAATTCATATTGTTATTTTTTAAACAAAATTGTGAGTAGAAAATATGTGAATTTCTTGAGCATAAATTGAAAAGAACAATCCATAAAACATTTTTATTTTTCAAAATTGTGGGTACATTTTTTATTTTTAGTTATACAACAAACACTTTTTAAAAATTCTGGCAGATTTTTAAAAAATTTATTTTTTTAAAAAAGTTATTTGCTGATAGCACTTTCCAGGAGAAAAAAAGAAGCCAAAACTCTGGTGTGTTAAAAATTATTTTACTTTTAATTTATCATAGATTTTATTTAGTTATTATTTATGATATTCAAACATTTTCAGTAAATAAATATGAGTAATTGGATACTTCTAACTGTAATAGAGTATTAGTTCAATGTATGTGTTTTATGTTTGTGTATTTTCATGTTTAAATTTAGCAAAGTACAATTTGTAATATAAATGAATAATAACTTAATCTACTTTTTTGTACAGTTACCTTGTAATAGTCGTCTAATTTCCGTATTTTTTGTTTATAATTATTTCTGCTTCATTTATATATATTATTAAAAATGAATTGTTAGTTTTTATTTGTTTACATCTTAAATTTCCTCTCTATTTTTTAAAAATCAAAATTTTTTTAGATAATTCTTTGAATACACAGTTTAATTCAATCTAGATTTTGTATCCTGTATGGTATGATTTCCATAAAATGTGCTGTAATCTATCGATATATAAATTTTTTTGGATGTAATATAGAATATATCAGTTCAAATCATATTGATATACTGTTAAAGAATAAAAATATTTAGCTTTCAAAAAAAAAGTTTTTTTAGTGTGCTCTTTAATATTTATCCTGCTGATAAGTTCCTTCTTCAATCAATAACACTGTGAAACCATGGTAAGCAATATATTCACGCTTCATTGGTGATCCCCGGGTATTTATCAAGAAAATGAAAACGAAAATAATTCATCGATCGTTGCTAGAGTTAGCATTAAACCACCGCCATTTTGGAAGCCAGATCCAAAAATATAGTTTCTCCAATTAGGAACCCAATTCCGAAACGCCTCAATAACAGCTGACCAAACAAAATATGATTACGTTGTCAGCTAAATCGAAGCTGAGATTCTAGCCCAAGCTACGGATATCTTAACAAATCCACCGGAAGACGGCAAATACGCCACTATTAAAGAAAGGCTCATTTCCATCTTCGCTGAAACTAAGACTAAAAAGTTACTAACCGATATTGAATTGGGTGTTAAAAAAACCCTTCGCAGCTGTTATATGAAATGAGTGACTGCTGATAAGGTAAGCGAATCTTTTCTTAAAACCAACCGAAAAGGCAAATATATATTATCTGTAAGTGGGGAGGATTTGGCAAATGGGGGAGGTAAAATCTTCGACACATCAACATGGTAAATCTGCAGGAACAAATTGCTTAATGATTTAAGTAAAAGAAGGGTTCATAGTAATCAGGTCGGGGAGCAATTCCGTCAAAAGACGCAGCAGTAATGATCTTGGCGTATGCTTTTACCATGCAAAATTTGGTCAGAGGGCTTACAGATGCATTAAACCCTGTAATTGGCCTATTCAGAACACAGGGAAACTAGACCCCAGCTCTCGCAGACAACGGAGCTGTGTCGTCTTTATATTCATGGAAAAAATACCATAACCCAGTCTTTAAACGATACCAGCGCAGTAGTTTCTGCGATTCCACCTACACCGCAAAAAAAAAAACGATCCGTTGCCAAATCGAGCTTTTCGCCGCCAACGGAACCAGAATTAAAACTTTTGGTCAAAAGTTGCTTAAGTTAGATTTGGGACTTAGAAGAGCGTTCAGTTGACCTTTCGCGATTGCAGATATCATCAAAGTAAAATAAGCATGGACTTTCTGGACCATTTTAACCTTTTGGTGAACAGCAAAGTTATGAACAGAATTCACTTCCTTATCTACTATTGGTAAATCTTATTAAAATGCCGACCCACCTACATTAAATGAATAGAAATCAAAAGGT
>BMAV01004421.1:301321-314715 GCA_019973955.1 Trichonephila inaurata madagascariensis | reverse complement strand
CACATCCTAAAATCTATTGACAAAACCGTCATACAGATGCTTGACGAAATCCCTTTAAAACCAATTTAGATTTTAAAGGAGGTAATATTCTTGGGATGGCATATAACAGTGAACAAGCTGCTGCTTCAGCGTATGTTTTCATAATTCAGTCTTCTTTCTCTTTTTAAAGAAGTACAGTGGCGGCCAAAATTGTGGACACTTTTTTAAATTGTTAGGTTTTTTAAGTTTGTATGCTTAAAGACAATTTTACTTTGGACAAAAGTATAAGTATTTTATATCATTTTAAAGGAAATTTGTTACTAAATTCAATACAAAAAAACAAAATTCAAATATTTGCCACGCAAAAAAGTTATGCCGCAATAACTGTCGATATACATTAGATACTGGTGATAACAGGGAGTTATCAGAACTTAGTGAGGTTGGTTTTAATCTTTATCACATCGATGTTTCATTGAGCTGAAAATAGTTCTAAGCTCTTCCTTCGTTGATACATGGTGACCGGAAACAATTATAACCTCAATTAGTTCCTTTTTATTTCATGGGTATCTGATTCGGACAAGAGCTTTCAAAGGGTGCCGCAAGTTTTTGATACGATTGAGGTCATGACTGTTTTCTGGCCAGGATAATAATTATATTGAGTCAAAAAGAGTAATGACATCAAATAATAGAGTAGATTAGACACATGTGTGACGAGAAAGTGGTATTTCCTTTGCTAAAATTACATAACAGGTGGGTAGTTTAGTAACTACACATCTGGAGACTGAGAGTTTTGTTTAAGATGTCAGGAGACAAATCTAATAAAAAAAAACAGCAAGAAATGGCCGAAAAAGGTGCACCACATCTGTCAGACAGAAAAATAAAAATGCTGTGTTTCAGAGATAAAAGAATTTCATGGACATCCATCAGAAGTGATCTGAGTGCTGCCGGTGTTTCTGTCAGTTCAGACTAGAAAGCAGAATTCCACGAAAATAGCCGTATCTCAGCTTACAGCAGCTTTAAAAGGGTCTACATTGGGCAATGGAACACATTTAATTGGACAAATGACTATCGGTCACAAGTTATATAGAGGGACGAAACTAAAATATCGTTATTCGGTAGTGTTAGCCTAAAATATTTAAAACATAAAATTGCAGAAATGCTACATCCTGACTGCATCCAGGCAACGGTGAAGTACCCAAATAGTTTTATCACTTAGTCATGAATATCAGTAAATGGTATCGGTCGCCTTCATATCATCGATGGGATGTCATAAAATATATTGACACCATTCTAGAACTCAAACTTTTGCCTTCCATCAGGAATCTATTTACCAACAATGCTTCATTTATTTTTCAGCAAAATTCTGTTCTTTGCCACACCGTAAAGTAATTGAAAAACTGATACCATTCTAAGATCACTGAGTTGTTGTCTTGGCCAGGAAACAGTCCTGACCTCAATCCTATCGAAAACTTGTGGCACCGTTTGAAAGCTCTTGTCCGAATGAGGTACTCATGAAATAAAAAGGAACTAATTAAGGATATAATTGTTTCTTGGCATCATGTAATAACTAAGGAAGAGTTTGAAACTATTTTCAGCTCAATGAAACATCTATGTGTAGTTGTTGTAAAGAACAAAGGCAACCACACTAAACTCTGATAACTCACTGCTATCATCAGTATCTAAAGTATATCGACAGTTATTGCGACATAGCTTTTTATGCGTTGCAAATATTTGAATTTTGTTTCTTTGTATTGAATTCAGTATTAAATTCCCTTTAAAATGATATAAAATACTTAGCATTGTGTGCAACGTAAAGCTGTCTATAAGCATACAATTTTAAAAAACCTAGCAATTTAAAGAAGTGTCCACAATTTTGGCCACCACTGTAGTTCATATGATGCCGGTGAAAAATTGTTTGCTGTTAAAAAAACTATCGTAGAACTTGATGGTATAGAATTCAAAGTTATAGGTGTAGTTTCTGACAATTTTATAAATCGAAAAGAAATGTCCAACTTTTCTGTTCCTCCCAAATTGAGCATTGTATATTCAATATCCACATCCTTCTGATCCTTCCAAACCTTTAATTTTTTTTTGTTATTAAATCAGTACACATTTTTAAATGCTTTCGTAACAAATGGATTAATCAAAAAAATGCAGGTCAATATTTTTATTTTCCAAATTTCGAAGATCATTATAAGTTTCCATTATTTGAAGCAAATTTCTCTACACTTAAACGATTATGTGACATAGAAAGTAATAATTTAGTAAAGTTTGCTTGTGGTTTAACTTTGAAGGCTTTACGTCCTACAAATCTTGAAAAATAAAATGTAAAACTTGTGCTTAAGATATTTAAAAACTTTGTTATTCAGGGGCTTCTACTATTAGGAGAGCAACATAAACTAATTAGTTATGAAACAACATCAATTTTTATTTCCTTAATTTGTACATGGTGAAAAATTATTAATGTTAAAACACCTTTAAAGGGACAACATTTGCTTGATCCCTATCAGCAACCAATTACTTTATCTCTAGACAACGAAACATGTGAATTCTTGCGTAAAATTTGGCCATGGTTAGACTTGAGGAAGAAAAAAGATTGTACTCTCTACTGGAATCCTTACTAAAGAAACACATCTTGCTTTTATTCATACCATATACGCTTTACTTGAAATGTCAAAATATTGCATTAATGAATTAAAATTTCAGTATTTTCTTCCCGTAAAAAAATTCGAACAGATGCATTAGAAAGTCGTTTGGGGAAATATAGGACACTTTCAGGTTCTCAATATTTAATATCAGTTCGACACCTTTATGAAATGGAAGTTAAACTAAGAATGCAAAATTTCTTACCTCCAACTTTGGTTTCAAACATTTATGGTCAGCTTAAGTTAAAAGACATTAATTTGGAAGATTCGTGTGATGAAAATCCTTTAGAGTCATAAGTATCGCATAATTTTAATATTACACTACCTGAAAAAGATTTTCGTGATGCTCAGCCATATCTGCCTGTTTTAACATACTTAGCTGGTGTTTGTGCAAAAGCAGTACTAAAAAAATTAAAGTGCGACTTTTGCTCCAAATAACATGTACTTAATACAACTTTTGAATTAAATTCTAACTATATGATTTAATACGTAACTTAGACACACACACACAGAGGAAGTTTAATGTGCCATTCCCCAGATGTTGTGTTACAGCAGTACTCTACAACTCTATATAATAGTTCAGAAACTTCTTTCTGATGATTATGAAAATATGTTCCTTAAATAAAATAATCAACGTCAAATATTGCCTCAGAAATATCGATTAGCTTGATAAATTCAGATGATTTTTTTTATATGATGAACCAAGTAACAATAACCATGCTCCAGAGCTAGTTTTAAAGCATATTGTCTTACTCTTTTACAAATGCATTATTACATAACTTCTGTAGAGAAAAAAAATATTAAAAAAGTTGAAACAAAGAAAAGAAAAATACATACTTTATTGTCTAAATAAATTACATTATTTTTATGCATGTGGGTGAATTATTTTTCTGTGTATATATATTTATTTTAGGCGTATTTTTATGCTTTTATATATGTATGATTTATTTAATTTTTTTTTACTTATTTTACGACAACTTGTTATATATTGTTATTTGTGGGAACTTTATTTTTTGGTAATTTTTAATTCTGTTATTGCAAAAATTAAATTTTTGTTTATTACTGTGCATGGTACCAATAAAATTTTAGATGTAACAATGCATAACTGAATAACTACTTTTGGGAGAAAAAGTACCAAAGATTTAAGGAAAGAAAAGTAACTGACAAACAGCTAAACAGATTGTGTAATGTATTTTTATATGTATATGTTTATTTCTCTGTATGTATCTATAATGATATAGGTATAGATTTGTCTAAAAATATATTCGAAATTTATTTAATAATTCTTTGTTGCGATTATATTTGCTACCAATAAAGTTACTGTTTTTTTTTTGTTGTCCCTTATTCCACTTGATCGACAGAAGCATCTAGATTAAGTCCATGAACCCGTGCGCTTTTAAACATTGAAGAACTGTAGCAGGACTTGAGAGCAGGTGGCTCTTATGGCAACCAATACAAGC
The DNA here is from genome assembly GCA_019973955.1 of Trichonephila inaurata madagascariensis. Taxonomy (NCBI): domain Eukaryota; kingdom Metazoa; phylum Arthropoda; class Arachnida; order Araneae; family Nephilidae; genus Trichonephila; species Trichonephila inaurata. The sequence goes on along the minus strand of BMAV01004421.1, from coordinate 310,631 downwards.
CAAGATGTGGGCAGGAGCGGCTTGGTTCACATTGCAATTCGAACAAGAAGGGTAAACTTGAAGACCCGCCACATGCCTTTGAGCTCGATTCATGCCTCCAAGAAAAACTGATATCTCCTTTGACTCGTGTAGCAATTTCTGAAAAAGTAAGGCAACCACCATGCGTAGAATCTGTATGGCTGCCCTCACGGGTCAAAGCACGTGCAATCTCATTCCCGCAGACATTCACGTGCGACTGAAACATTGGCACTCAAGCTATTTAAGAGCTAGGCCATACTCGCTGTCATTCATGGAGAATTAATCCATAGAATCTGGGGGTAGTCCCTCCTGTACACCCACGGTACTTTCAAAGACACCCTGGATCCGTCATATTCAAGGGTTCCAGATGATATCAAACGGCATTCTCGACTGGTCACCTTAGGTGCATAAATTTTGAGGGGGGCAAAAGAAGCTTCCCAATTTGCACCAAATGTAACATCAGTCATTTTTCTCCTCAGAACATTCTGCAATGTCTGGGGTTTTCCTGTGAGGAGGCTGTTGCTTCCCCCCTGCTGTTCTTAGACTTTGTACAGATTTATGGACCCATGGATTTGGTCTAGTTTCCCACCAACACTCGTTATCGTTCTGTCACCATGCCTCCGTCATTCAGATAGATGCTGAAAAGAGCTGCGATTAGCATTGAATATCCAAATATTTGTATTGAAACTATCAGTAAAGCAAATTTCAAAGCCTCCTCAATAGTTTTGCCCGAAAAACTGAGCAGTACTCAGGATTTCTCTTGCAGATCTTAATACCATTTCCCTTTTTGATGAAAATTCCACTACCCGAGACAGCGCCTTCACATAATCTGCCATCAGTGTGTAGATCTGTTTAAGATTTTATGAATAGTTTCTAAAGCCCTTGAGTGCCTTGTAAGTGTATGAAGATAATTCGGTATTAAAAAAGACCCGTTCATAAAACGACGCAGCAACATCCGTACAACGGACATATTCTACTTCTTTTTGCAACCATCCCTCGCTTTTAGCATAACTTCCTCTCTTGAGGCCAATTGCGCGCATGACTAGAGGTCCCCATAACTGAGGAGCTTGGCGAAGTCAATGTGTCTCAGTTTTTAAATTTGTTTTGTTTGGAAAACTATTTCTAATTTTAGTTCCCTTTTTGTAACTATTTTAAATAAAACCAATTTTAAAGCTAAGAAATAAGCAGTTTTATAATAAATATGAAAATACAAAAGGTTCTTATAATTTGCTACAATTTATTAAATGTGTTTATGATCATCGCAATGCGTTCGTAGTAAATACACGATGGTCACATACTTGCAATTATTATTTAAATAGGTAAACTAATATTAACTCTTATATGTTTTATGTACATGAATCATACAGTTTAATGAGTAATTTACTACTATTTTTTTTTAATTTCCTGTATGTATGTTTGGTTAAATAACAAAAAGTATTTAAAAAATGCATCAAAAAAGTTCTGTAGGCGAATGACGATGTCTCCTTACTAGTAATGAAGTCCCTAATCAGTGCCGAGGCCTTATATCTAGGAGGTGTTTGTAGAGGGGGCTGTGTGACACACGCGTCAAATTTGTCGAGGCTCAAAGTCCTCCCGTTGGCGTGGTGTGGAAGTTAGGAGAGCGAATGCCAGCTCATATTGTAAAGTATTCTCCCGTGGGTGATGCCTTACTTCTAAGTTATCTTCGTGACCTAGGGGTATGGGAGTGAATAAAGAACCAGGCATTGCCATAATCTTGTGACGGGCTCACGCGTCTTTTCTGTAACATAACCTCTGGGTTCTTTGACGGCCAAGATTAATGGCAAATCTTTTCCAATCCAAATCCAAGAAGTGAAATGAAAGTGTAGATGCAAATAAGATAGCCTTTAAAAGAACAGAAGTTTTAGTAAGCGGGATGGCAATTTAGAGAAAGTTTTGTTTGGAAAAGATAGAAGTGTAATTTGACGGCCTACCAAAGATTCACGGATTCCTAGCCATTACTACAAGGTGCATACTATTGCACGCGTGCCTAACATTCTCTCTGAAAGTGATTGAACCGATGCGTGATTCAAGGTAAGACAGATTATTTGATAGCAGAATTCGTAATATTATTAGAGTTGAAAGTAGGCGGATAATATAATTATTTAGATAAGTGATGCAATTGCGCGATCCGTTTTAGCTACGGCTACGTGTTTTGGTTTATTCTCACTTAAAATAAGTTTGTCCAATATATTAGAAACTTAAGTTAAACTCTTAATAAAGTCATATTAAGAATTCTAAAATGTCGAGATTCATTTCGAGAACCCCACACCTCTAATTCACGCTGACAACCAAAGATATGGTCGCCATAGATCGACCATATCACAATCTTAATATCTCTTTATTAAGATCTTAACACTAACAATGATAATATTTATATTTCAACTTAGTGGATCTGAGGTGAGAAAACACACAATACGTATTGCCAAATAAGCGCGATCCTGACCACTATAACTACTTTACCGCTTACACCTAACTTCTGTTTATACACAGTTTCTAATAATTAGTAAATCAGTCCTACCTCTATATCCTAGGTAGCAGCAACCCTCTCGAATCTTCAATGTAATTTCCTTATCTAGCGTGGAATTGTATCCACCTTACATGAACGCACTTTCACGGATAACTGACACTGGAATATCGGCTTGTTTCAGCTTACGCGTTTAAACTCAAACTAGCATAATCACTTCCCAAAAGGCCACGCGCTTATGCTAAACTTCTGCTATTTAAAAGGTTCCTAAGTTGCATAGTCACGTTTCGCTTCTGGATCTGGTTGGAAAGAATTTGCCTTTTTCGGCCCCAAAGAACCCAAGAGGAAAATTAATAGAAAGCGCGATGAGCCCGTCACAATATGTCCTCGTCACTGGATCCTTCACCAGTAGCCCTTGTGTTGCTTTATTGTGTAATATGTGAATTTTATTCTCCCTCACTCGACCTTTTTTGTTCGTATATATTTTTTATGAAGTTTTAGCAATCTCGATCTTTTTGTTTCCTTTGTGAAGGGAAATTAAATAAATTCACTTTTACTTATTTGTTTGCCCTCGCATTCTTTTCAGTATAGGGTATTTGAGTAAAAATTCTTGTTGCAATGCATGAATTAAGTTCCACTAATCCATTTTCGGCTGGAGTTAATTTAGAATTGAAATAAAATCTATTGGCGTAGCACAAAGTGAGATGAAGCATTTTTGTTGAGGAACTCGTTGCAGTTTGAAATGTTGAGGCATTGCTAAATGTATTTATACGATCTATTCTTAGTTCTCTTGTTTGTTTTTAAATTCCAATCAGCAAACATTTTTCTTTTCAAATTTTGTGGAAAAGATATTTTTTTTTTCAGCTTTAAACTTTTATAATTTTAACTCAAAAGTAAGCATATTCTAGATTCATACCAATATTTAATATTTTCAAATATTTTGCTTTCGCCCTCAGATTAATTATGTTTGCGAACTGTATTAAATTTTTCTGTTCAGCAGTTGTAAAAAAAAAAAAAAAAAAATGATAACCATAAGAGTTTTCTAAAAAAAATAGTACGATTTTAGCTCGTTCAAAATATCACTATAAGAAATGTCTAAGATCCCATATGCCCCGTGAGTTTGACAATACACGTATTTATTTCTGCAGTAACTAACGGAAATGTTTTGAATTTTTCATGCCATTTAAAGATACCTAATAGCAATGTTCTTTGAAAAAGAAATGTAAATAGGGTGCGTACAATTTGACAGATCAGCTGCTACCATTCGTGAAACGTATAACATTGATGGAGCATATCGCGCTTGCTTTTGTAAATCATACAACCACTCCACATATTTATTTTCTTTATTCTTTAAAGGCTGTTCAAACACAGCAAATAACAAAAGCAAGCAAAGAGGTAAAAAGCTTTTAACTGCGACTTTATTTTTATATACTTATGATCAAAATTATTCGATCATTCCATACATTGAATATTCTGATTCTCTCTAGGGTTATACTGTCGAATAGTTTCTGAATTATATCGTTGTTGACAGTTTGTTATTAACTGCTTATTTGTGTGATCAAAGCCAAACTCTCATTATCAGATATACATTTCATTGCTGTATATAGCAAATCCTGGCTTCCGGAAAGTGATTTATTAGTTTTTTGTTCCTTGATGTAGTACTCAGGGTACTTCATTTTATTTTAATTTTCTGTATTCATTTGATGTGTATCAGAATCAAACAAAAAAGGTTTATTGTAACGAGTGTTAAATTTTCGCGAATAGAAAATTTTAATAGAGCAGACGATTTTATTCAAGGAAATTTTAATTTAAAACGGAAAAAAATTGTAAGTACAAAATAAAACTGGAAATTTTTCTGTTTTTAAATTTTATGTTTTAGTGCCGAAAAAATTTCCCTTTTCTAAGGCTTATAAAAATTATTTTACTGTAAAAATTAGTAAAAATTAAACTATAACGAAATATTCAAATTCTAAAACAAGGGAATCGTTTTCACTATTTCAAAGAGAGAAAAGCGTTGTTTTAACTGTAAAATGTTAAAAAATAATTGCCAAATTTATTTACAATTAAAAATACACACAGTTTCTTTTTTTTAGAAAAAGATTCTTGATTCTGAATCGCATAAAAATTGAAAATGCCTTACTTTTTAATGGTTATCAGAACTGCTCACTGATATAAAATAAGAGAATGATTGAACTGAAAATTTATTACTTTTTAATCTGTTTATTGTTTCTCCTATCAAAGTAGGTGAGCGGAAATATGTTCTGTTTGTGTTATGTCTTTCAGATCGAGATATGTTATATCTTCCGTGTTACGATTATTGTCTTCAATTTCCATTTACAGTTATGGCTAACTCTCTTACGTTTCTGCAAATAGTATTAAACTTGAATTCTGCGAAGTTGTGCTTCACTTCTTTTTTTGCTCTCCTCTCGCTACGCTGGATGAAAACGAAACTCAAAAGCAGAAACCTTTACATTACGAGGCTTTCAGAAGCGGGCAAAATACTTTGTTTGGAAATATATACACTTTAGGAAAGAATGCCGGTTATATTTGCACAGGCGCAGCGAGTTATGGATAAGACAATTGAATTACGTCATCAAAGATTCATTAGATGTGAGTACATTTCAATTATTTATTTAAAAATCTGCTTTAATTATATTCGAATGTCACTATCAATGGGAGAACAGATTTAGTTTTAAAATTCAGAAAATTATTCTTCATGAGAAAATTTAATCGGAATAATAACTGAATACAGAATGTGAATTTTTATCATTTGCATTATAAGTATTTTTCGGAGAATTATATGCAGCAATAGTAACATGTTTGTGTTTATACTGAATATTTATTTTGAGTATTTTGTTTTTCGTTCATATATTTTACTTAAAAAAAATATTAATTTAAATAAAAATAATTTTTTTCTCTTTTGTGGAATTATAAAGGGTTATTGGGGTTATTCATTATTTTCACAGCAAAATAGTTCGAATTTTTTTCATAACATCTATGTAACGTAAATATACACTGGCCACCAAAAGGTAAGGTACAACCAGTTTTTTGCGTCTAATTTGCAAATGAATGAATGTAGAAACAACAAATGTGCGTTGAACAACTAATGTGTCATAAAAACTTACAATGCAAAAATAAGTTACAAGTACTCTTGGTGTGTGGACTTGGAGAAAACAGTGCGTCACATTTTTATGGGTCATCGAAACATTGCAAGAAAGGGTTCTAAAAAGGAATGTGTCCAGCCTTAACTTGACTGCATTGGCAGTATCAACTTTGAATGCTGTTAATTAAGTTGTCTGACACCGAAATGAGAAGCAAAGACCAGACACGGAGTAAGACTTTTTCCAGCTCATGTAACGACCTTAAAGGAAGACTTAAATCGGTAACCTGTCGGCCAAGTTAGTCTCAAAGATGTTTTATCGGATTCAGGACTGGAGATCAAGCAGGCCATTCCCTTCGTTCCAAACCATGACCCTCAAAGTAGTCCACAATAACCTCAGCTTGATGAGTTCGTGCATTAGCATCCATCAGAATGAAATCATCACCAATAGTACCATCAAGGATCTCATCCCGATATCTCACACCAATTAGAATTTCTCCTAGAACACATGCACTGAATGAGATCCCAGCCCCGATTCCACCCCCTGTGTCTTTCAGCAGTGTTGGATTGATGGTATTTAATGCATTGTTCCCTCCGGATCAGCAGAAGCCCTGAATCGCTCTCCAGTGAGAATCTGGACTCGTCTGTGAAGAGTACAGAAGCCCATTGCTGTCTGGTCCAAGAAACGTATTTTTCCCACCATAAGCGGACTCTTCTCTGTCGTCCGCTGAGGGGAACACACACATGGGGCCGTTCTGCATATTGTGAAGGTGTTTTCGCACCTTCTTCCTGATGCAACTGAGGGTGCAGTAGTGGTCATTCTCCTTTGGACCGAAAGAGATAGAAAACGGTCTTCTTCAGGCGTTGTAGCTCGTGGTCTAGAACATAGGTGGCCAACCCAAATGACATTGCGGGCCATTTCGGAAAAACATTATAGTCTCGCGGGCCGCACATAAAAATATGTACCTTTATATCAGATTTGGAAACAAAAAAGCATTTATTGGAGTGAAAATTTAAAACAGAATGAATTATTATTATTGTTTTCATTATTTTTCATGTATACCCAGACATAGATAATATAATAATGTTTACATAATGCAATAATGAATGATCAAATAATGTTTAAAATATTGCAGTTGCCTTTTCTTGAAAATTACGATGTTCTTTTTGAATTGATCTTTTGATACTCATTGTTGAAATTTGATTGTCCTGTCATTCGCAAGCGATTAAGAATACCTTGCCCTTTACCTTAACCGTCCTGAATATTTTTTTTAAAAACTTTATAAAACATCTCTGACTGCCTTTTGCTTTTTGGGCACTCCAAACAGAAAAGGAGGAGAAATGAAAGTCGCACGCACAGAGAATCATGTACCATCCATAGTAAAGGATATACGTAATGCAATTCGGAATTTATTAAAAAAGTAGTTTATTATAGTAAAATCAAATGTAACTGCTTAATAAAATTTAAATATATTTTAATTTAAAGGACATTTCTATTATCAAAAAGGGGGGTTTTATTTTAAAACAAGAACAGGTTACAGGCAAATGCATTGTAGATTTACATATATGTATAAATTTCCCCTCAAATAAATTTCGAAATGAAAAAACTTTAAAAACCTGACATTTAAATTTTTTTTAAAAAGAGTTGGTGGGCCGCATCTTACGTACTGGCGGGCCACGTGTTGGACACCCCTGGTCTAGAACATGTCTTCTGGACGCATAATCTTCGGACTCATGTTGATCCCACAATCGTTGGACCACACTGCGAGACACATTGAACCATCTAGCGCAGTGCTTCTTAAGCTTTCAATATTTGAGACCCAATATCCAATCATAATTTCCATCGCGCCCCCCCATACAACAATAATGTATTAAATTCAATAATATTATGCTTTGACGCTAAGGCTACAATACGACTTTAACCTCTTAAGTACAATCGGCGTATGTAAACATCTCGCTCAGCCAAAGCTTTAATTGCCCCGGGCGTATATACACGTGTTTCCGAAGTACGATCTTTTCTGTGCACTGCTATTCATAAAATTATTCCGAAAACTTTGGAATGTAATAAAAAGACATTGACAGTATTTACGAAGGAGTTACTCTTATTTCGGAGGATTTGCTTCATTTATTTCTTTTCTTCCCCCTCTTCAAAAACATCACATACACACGTCTACGTGTTAAATGGGAGCATTGGGCAGTGAATCGCGTAATTTTTAATCGGCAGTTAAGGGATTAATTATAAACCGGACAAATTATCAAGATAAGTGTTAATTTTGTATATAATTTTATATATGACAAGCCCATGGGGTCAATAGCAATTATTTAACTTGTTCTTAACTTAGTATTGCTAAATTAATTATAAAATACATAGTGCAGTACGGATTCATTTATAAGTGTTTTTATCAGTGTAAATATGTATTTATTTCTTATTAGTTAGAATGTATTTTGTTTACTTTTTTTTCAGTAAATTTTAATAATTTTTTAAAAACAATCTTTTGTTTTCTATTTTTCAATACGCTGTAGTCTCCTTCGCAGAGCTATTACGTTTCTCTAGGAGACGCCACCCCACAGTTTGAGATACGCTGGTCTAGCCATCAGCCTGTGACAACCTATTTCAATCTATCCGACTGCCCCCCCACCCCCACTTAAATGAATCTGGTAAACGACATCTCCTAGACAATGCTAGACTGTACAATCTGTTGTCAACGAAACTGCCAACAAAAGTTGAAAATCAACAAAATTTACACACGAAATAACGAAAGATGATATTTTTGTGCATACTTTTCTCTCACTCATATATATCCTGTACCTATTTATAAAATTAAGATAAAATTTCAAATTTTATAATTGTGCAAAAATGTTCAAGTATTAAGAAAAATTTACTTATGAAGTTTTTTAAATTAATAAAATCTCTTTTTTTTATAATATAAATGTACTTTTCTATCAAGTGTATTTTGCTTACTTATGTGCTCTGTTATTGTTGACAAAATGTACTTTTTAAGATAAAGTTTTTGCAAAAAGCAAAAGTTGGCAACAGCAAAGCGTAGGAACTTATAGACAGGAGTGAGTGAGTGTAGGGTTTTATGGCGCAAGAGCCAATTTTAGCTATGTTGCGCCAAACATTTGTTTAAAAAAATCAAAATGTTTTATAAAATATTTAAAAATAATGCCAATGCAGTTTTAAAAAGTTAAAATTTACAATCACATAAAATCGTTTTCAAGAAATTAAAGAAAAATTTGGTGGGGATTCCCCCACCCACACAAGTCAGACTATATCTTAAAATAAAAACATAGAAAAAGACGAATGGAACATGTTAGTTTAAAACAAAGTTAGTCAATACAAGTTATCAAAAAATTAGCTTTTATTTTTCCTGAATCGGGTTGGAGTTAACGTGCGTGTATATTTGTCAGGATTGTTTCGTATATAATCATCTATGGCAGTGCTTCTCAAACTTTCAATACTGGCGCCCCCCTTTTCAATCACAATTTTTATCGCGCCCCCCTATATATTAATAAATTACTGAATGCAATAATAATGCACTTTGACGCTAAAGCTTCAATACACGATCTTAATTATAAACCGTACAAATTAATAACATAAGTATTAAATTTTGTATAAGTTACTTTTAAGCACACAAAAAAATTAAGTAATAGGATAATTATTATGTTATTTTTCCTTTCTCTAATTTTTAAATTGGGACATATTG
>BMAV01004421.1:254241-282511 GCA_019973955.1 Trichonephila inaurata madagascariensis | reverse complement strand
TTCAAAATGACGTGGTCCGTCGACAAAAGCCCTCGTGTTGCTGAACAGTGCGACGTTAATATTCACTAACTCTTCCACCCAAGCCCTTTACCAGGGGTGTAGCTACCGCCGTATCAATGATACGGGATCCTCAAGCTACAGGGGCCTCAGATGTATTATTGGATACGACATATATTATAAAATATTAAGAGGGTCCAAATGGGGAGGGGCGTCCAGGGAATTTTGCACAGGACTCACTCAGGACTAGCTACGTTAATGCCTTTTACCATATTTTATTCCTGTATGCGTTGAGAATATTTTGAATTATGATTATTTTTTATTAAATGCCATATACGAGTCCCTTTTGAGCAAAGGTTTGCGAAGCTTGAACAATCAAATAACTTTATAATCTTGGTAAAAATTGGGATTTGACCACGGGATTTTTCAAACCCGGTTTTAAAAAACCGGTTTTTAAAATAAATTTGTCACATTTGATTACCGGGGTTTTTAAATTAAGAAAACCGGTTTAAAGAATTCATGTTATTACGTAGCAATTCTTTTGCTGTATTTGCAAAATCCATGAAATATTTCGAGTTCAGCGAAGAAATCTAGTGAACTTTTTTAGCTTCAAAAACCGAAATTATTAAAGATATTGTCTGGAATATTTCCTAATTTTATGTGGAAATCTATTCTGACGAAGATCAAATCGAAGAAACTACTCATCGGAGTAATGCTTTTTAAAAGAAGCCTGGAAAAATCAATTCATTAGTTTCTTGAGGCCCTGAGGAACGAATTTGATATCGAGGGTAATAGCGCCAAGTAACGCTTCTTGTTGCTGGATTGGAATTCAATATGGCGGCCTAGCGGTAATTTAATGATACACAATAATTTTAAAGGATTGTTTTGAAATACATTGAAATGTATTTCAGATAAAGGATATAGGAAGAGATTGAGAATAACCTAGATCAATCAATAAAGAATATCAATAATGTGTAATAAAAACTAACATGTAGTAATAATAGTATTATAAGCAGCATATAATAATCTTATATTATTTTATCGCAATTACATATAATATTCATATAGTACGATTTAATAACAGTTATTAGAAATAATAATCATATAATATAATTTAACAGTAATTATAAAAAAGAATAATCGTCGAATTGTAAAAAAAATAGAAATAGTGCATAAGATTACTCGTATTACATGATTATAAATAAGTAACATAAGAATAGCTATAAATCAGCAACAAAAATAGTTATAAATAAATAACATAATAATTATAAATAAATAATAATTATTATTATAAATAAATAACAATATTAATTACAAATAAATAACAAAATATATAATAATATTTATAAATAAATGTTAAAAGAAACAATTATAAATAACGAATATTATATGATTATATTACACATATTAATAATTCCATTTTTGTATTACATTATGAATAAAATAATTACATAATATATGTTAAAATTAATTAAGAATTCTAATTACAAAATAGTGAAAGCTTGCAATAAGAAACTTGCATTGCAAGTTCCTTCAACGAATTTCATCGAATAAAGAACGTAAAAAAAAATTTTTAAAACGTAAAATAAACTATTTATAGCGATAATTAAAAGCACAACACATATTTTTCTAAGAAAAAAATATTCTAGTACTCATTCATTTTAGAAATATCCATATTCGAAAATAGCAGAGAATTAAACAGAAGACGCAAACAATAGAAAAATTACACTGAAAATGTTTAAATTTTTACAGAAATTAGAATTTTTTTTTAAATCGTCTGAAATTTTTTAATAGGGTTACACATCGGGAAAAAACCAATAAAAGTTATTTCTAATATGCGTTATCCCCATGGCAACCATATCGACAGACGATAAAAATATTAAGGTAACCATATTGTAATGTTATCGCTCATCTTAGCGAGCATAACAACTTGGCGCTATTACCCGCGATATCAAACTGACCCTGAAAAAACTTACAAATCCAAAGACTGAAAGCTGTCTTTGGACATATTATTTGAGGCATCGAATAAAAACTTAGATTTGTTTCTTGATGCCCTGAAAACTATAAAACCACAAGCTCAGCAGCTAGTGGATGAATATTTTCAATTTCAGGCAATATTGTATTCAAAATAAGAACAAGACTTATCCACCGTTCAGTGGATATTTTATGTTTTTTAAAATTCTATTTTTTCTTAGGAGAAATTAAATTGAGTGAAAATAATATAAATATTATTTGAAATTTTTGTTTAAGTTTTCATTATTTTGAAAAATCCTCAATTCTTTTTTAAATATTTTGCTTTTGATATTGGTTTTGTTTTTTGTTATTTAAATACATATATGTCGCCCATCTGGTATAGTAAATAGTGACGCTGACTATAATGTGCTGTAGGGAAGACATGGATGTTTGTAATTGTATAGTGCCTTCGCGGCATGGGGGCACTCTAAATAGCCGTCGGGCCGTAAGTCCTCTCGTGAGGTTGGTGGAAGGAGAAGAGAGGTGGGAGGCCTCTGACCATCCCCAGAGTGTTCTCCCTCTACATTGGGGTGGAACCGAGCTAAATCGTACTGTCACCTGTATGGTGCTCATAGCTACGGCTAACGACAGGCGTCACTTAGCCCTTTGACATGATGAATTTCGTGGGCCTCGATCTGGCCTTTGACGAGATCAGATGGCATTAGTAACAATAACAACAAATACATATATAAATATATAAAATTGATATAAATTAATACAATTTTAAAATTAAATACAATTTTTTTTTTTTTTTTTTTGACAAAAATTTGAAAACCGGCTAATACTGGTATTTTTGGAAATATTGAACTCGTAAACCGGTTTTTCTAAAAGCTGGTTTTTGTATAAGCCCAAATAGAATTTGGCCATTTGTTATGAGACAATTCTTTGATGATACTAATTATGTTAATGGTTTATTTCCTTAATACAGCATTTCTCAAACTGTGGGGCACCCCCCCCTTGGGGGCGTAACAACTATACGAGGGGGGCGCGAACATAATAAAAAGTCAAAAACAAAAAATTTAAAAAAATTATTAATTTACTGAATGTAAACAAACAAAATACATTCGGACATAATAAAAAAATAAAATACACTTTTATAGTGATATATTACATTTATATACATATATCAGTGTGTGCTACATAAAGTATTTTATAATTAATTTAACTTAATTACTCAGTTAAGAATTAGTTTAATAACTACCAATGACCCCATGGGAGTGTCATATATAAAATTATATACACAAATTAACATTTATCTTTATAATTTGTACAGTTTATAACTAATCCCTTAATTGCCTATTAAAAGTCATAGATTCGTTTCCCATTTCTAACCGTTTTCTACGTAAACGCGCGTATTTTGATGTATTGGAAGAGAAAGGAATAAAGAAGCAAATAATAGGAAATAAATAAATCCTTCGCAAACATTGTTAAGGTCCTTTTATTGCATTCCAAAGCCTTCGAAATAATTTAATGGATAGCAGCGCAGAGTAAAGATCGTACTTCTGAAAGACGTATACACACATACGTCCAGGGAAATTAACGCTTTGACTGAGCGAAACTTTTATATGCGTCGGTGGCACTTAAGAGGTTACGGTTGGATCGTAGTTTAGCGTCGAAGTATACTAATATTGAATTCAATACATTGGTATTGTATGAGGGGGCGCGATGAAAATTATGATTGTATATTGGGTCGCGAATATTGAAACTGAAAAACACTGCCTTAATATCATAGTTTAGTAGCATTTGAGCACTCAACACTGGTACACGTTTTGTGGATAATAGTGGAAGTTACGAATGTTACTGAATGTCCAATTTTTTTTAAAGATCGTGCAAATACCGTAATGCCAAACAACTTTTTCTCTCCTTATTTTCTGTTCTGCCGTTAGGAATGTGTGTATGAGTTATAATGCTCGATTATTCCAAGTATCTGGGCTCTACTGTCGAGTTTTTATTATATGATACGCCTGCAGCGATTTTTTTCGCATGTAAGTCGCAAACAGAAAACAAGGACCCTTTTCGTCCCAGTCGTCTAATGCGTGCAAAGCGTTGTCTCCGAAACCATAGATGGGTAGTTGAAATCACCTTACTCCTAAAGTAGCAACCAAGGTCATCATGGATGATCTAATAGCATCGCTTTATGCCTAGTTAACACTCTTTTTTTAAAAAGGAAAATCTAAAACTGCTGTTAAGGTTGTTGTTCAAACTCGAAATCAGAAACCCTATTCAGTAAGATTGTTGTTGTCTTGTCCAACCAGTGCTGAAAAATCAAATGGCGCCGAAGGCGTCCAAAACGACCTTTGCTATGTTGACGACCTTTGGCGCATAAAGCAGTTGATGATTCATGGGATTGAAGTATATGTTGTGAAGTTTAGCAAATATAGAACAATTAAAAATAGGATTAGGAGAAAGTTGAATGTCAGGACAGTGAGGACACAGATATTGTAAGTTTGTCCAACAAGGGATATTTCCATCCCTTTAAAGTGGGCTAGGGTGGTTGAAATTACATGGTTGCAATTATAAGATCGGGAATGAAATGCTTCTTACCTGGATGGGAGGTGATTTTGAGTCTGTAAGGGTAAGGCTATTGGAAAGTTGAGGGGAATTTCCGGCCTCCTTGGCAAGGTTGCTCGTTGCCGAAGATGTCTAGGTGAATCGGTATCCATAGTAAAGTGAAAGTTCTTTGGGTATAAAGATTAATTATTAATTAAATTATTTATTCACATTCATAATCGTTCTTATCAAATCCGCACCACCGATTTCTTTTGTGGCTATGGTCACGAGCTCGTGGCCGGAGTGCCGCGGGTTTGAATCCTGTTACCACTGAAGCTCCACCATGTAGAAAAGGCCGACACACTTTAAATTTGTCGAGGTTTAATGCCTACCAGTTATTGGGGTCTGGTAATTAGGAGAAGGTGGTGTCAATTCAGGTGCCGTCAAAATTAAAAATCTCACGGTGTATGGGAGAGGTTTCAACCCCCAAACCCCTTCCTTGTCTGCACCATTAAACATTATTCTGTAGCCCCCAAAACCTTCGTTTCGGACGGATTGAGCAATATCCTCAAGGACCATTTCTTCTAACATGCATGTAGAGAACCTTAGCATTCTTACCGTAAATTATATGATTTAGATATACAAGTTTTACTTTCGAAAACTTTTTCCATTGCATCAATTGTGTTTTTGAATTACTTGTGTCTGAAATACATTGAAATGATCGTTTTATGCGTCTCACAAGTAGAAACATAATATCTTCCTTTAAAGATTGAATCTACGTAGTATGCGGTGGTAAAACTTCTACCACAACATTGGGATGTGCTATTCCGTAGATTGTCTGGAGTGTTAACACAAGCTGTAACAACATCTTGCAGTTAATTTTTTTTAACGATGTTTTCTCTCTCTAAAGAGAAAGCTGTGTTAAAAACGACAGTTCCTGTAATTTTTTTGTCTTGTAAGAGTGAAACCATGTTGTAGGAGGGATGTTGTATACAAAATGATATTTTATAACATTTTCAATTAGCATATTTATGAAACTGGTTAGAGGAACCAGGGGTTGGCAACTGCTTTTCCGAGAGTTCTCGCCAATGCGATCATTGGCTCTATATTGTCCGAAAAGATATGTTCACTACAACCAAAATGACGGATTCGTATTTGGCGAGTTTCTTACGTGATGCTGTGTTTGATTTCATGGTCCTCATAACTGAAAAAACCTATAAAAATCCTCAATAGGCACATTCTTCTAGCCTACAAAATTGCACAATGAGTTATTGACAACTGACTTCGTCATATATACCAGCACATTTTTTGAGGAAATAAAAGGACGATTAATATTATATGTAATCAGGAACATTAAAAAAAATTATAATAGGTACGTCAGATTGTAATGCGGCCTGTCCTACTGTTTGAACGCTGATCAGGCCTTCCCCAGTCGTATTCTTAATTGCTTGAGTTTTACTTTTGACGAGGTTTTAGAAAACCCTATTTTATTCTGGATTTTTGGGAAATTTTCGGTTTTAGGGAGATGGTGTAGCTGAGAAGATATAGAAGCTGATAAGAGATTAGAAACAACAACGCCGAGGAAGTGGTTTTCCCTGTTAGCTGCTTATTGCTGCATTTAGCGACGCTTTTTGATTGGACGAAATGGGTCGACTGTATAATACGTAAATATCATTTTTTATAAGAAACTAAAATGAATGGGAAATGCCTGAAATTCCCACTGTTGCAATGCTATGATCTCGTTTTTCATTTTCATTTACCTTTCTTAGATTTATGATGAAAATATTATTTAGATTACTTCAAATAATTCATGGATTCATTTCATCGGCAAAATCCTATTTTGGCACACCCCTTGGTGACGATTTTAAAATTGAACAATGATGGCGCCAAAACAGTTTCAAATTTAAAGTCGTTACTACATGAAACGAAATGGAGTCGCGTTTTAAAGCACCCTTGCTGACGGATGAAACACGATATGTTAATTTTCTCAGAAAAAAGATGTGGGGTGAAAAAAGCACCGTATCATTACATATTTCGAACATTGAAGGTATTCTTATTATTGATGACAATTGCAGGCAGTCTAGCGTTAAAAAAGAACGAAATGGTTTTTATACAGAACATATGGCAGTTTTCTCCTCTCTTCCAACAGTTGCAGTTAAGAGTAAAAAAATTATAGTTAAATAAAAAACTAAAAAACACGTTTTTATTGTGAATCGAATTAAAAAAAAAAAATTCTTAATAGAAGAATAAAATGATTAACGAGAAAATTAATGTCATTGGGATAAAAACGTGGGGTACTCTATATTTATCGTTATAATTTCTTATTAGTTCTATTCCGAAATGCTGAGTTACGGTAAATATGCAGTACAAAGCACCCTACGCTTTTACCTCAATAACACTAATTTTCTCGTTAATCATTTTATTCTTATATTCTTTATTATTTACTTTTTAGTGAGATTCACTATAAAAGCGTGTTTTTTAGTTTTTTTTAACTATAATTAATATTTTCATTTTTTAGTTTAATTTACAATAAAAGCCTGTGTGTGTGTGTGTGTTTAGTTTTAAAAAATATCATTTATTCTTTATGGAATTTATCCTTGAGTTTGATATTTGGAGCCGGAATCATGTGGCTGTGCTGGAATTAGTCTTGCTCTTCACTGGATCTTAATGCGTCTGAAGGGTATTTATTCTCTCCGTTTACGGGGCTTCGGACCGTTATATTTCAAAGATTCCGTCTCTATAGATACAGGTCTAACTAATAAAAGTGTGTTAAGAAATATTAAATGTCAATCGTATTATCCCCTTTTAAATGTTTTGCTTTTATGTTAATTCGTATCATCACTTCTAAACGTATTATTTTATAAAAATAAAAATAAAAATGTTTAGCAGTTAGATCATAAATTATTATTATTCACATGCACAAGTCTTTTTTATTTCCATTTTCAGAAAAACTACGCTCCCACCCTACCCTTTTTCATATAAAGAACACTTTTTTTGTTTTATTTGTATTAACAACAAGCTTATTTGGGGTTTTAGGGCACCTTAATTTTTTAGTCACTAAATTTGGAATTAGTCGCCAAATCTGGAAATCCTTAAAATCCTTATTTTTGAGGATCCTGGTCAGGACAATGAAACAAAATTATGAATTTATTGTATTGTCGTCAGTCCTTGACAAGTGTGCAAAATTTCGAATTATTCTGACCTTTTAAAGGGGGTAAAAATCAAATTCAAAGATTCCATTACGTACAAGTAAAACTTATAAAAGCGTGTTAAAAAAAAAGAAAAAAGAGATATGAGAGCTTCGAAATGAATTGTTCGTTCTACTTCTGGAAATATTGCTCTGATTTCATCATGCTTCCTGATGACAATTCAAGTTTAGCATAAAACACGCTGTTTCTCACCTGGTGAAAAAATCAAATGATTAAATTTTGCTCTATTGTTTAGTCGATAGGGTTACTGGTCGGCAAACTTTAAGTTATGTCTGGCGAAAAACAATTTGTCGCCAAAGGGTGTAGTAAAATAGATCCCAACAAATTTCATCTCAATGCTATACATTCATCAATGAGATTTCTACTCAAACAAAGCTATATCATAAAATTCAAATATACAATTTAAATTTATATTAAAAAAAATTGCAGATTTGTTTAATTAAATTTTCCCATCAACCTATTTCTGTCTTATTATCTTTTCAAATTGGAACCACGTTGAAATTAAATTAGATAATAATTTCTATCTTCATCGAACTTCATCGTAAGTTTGGAACAATTCAAATATTTAGAATTGATAATTAACATATGTTGTGAAAATAAACTTATAATTTCTAGATCGTGAAAACTGCCAATTATTCGTGAAACGTTTATGTCACTATTTGTGTTCTCCGTTGGTACCCCCCCCCCCCCTTCTTTATTTGCGCTATGTATTGCATAAAACTGAGTGAAATTATTTGAAGGTCAGTTTGTGGTATGAATATTTAGTTTCCGTTTTAACAACTAGATGGCGCCATAGCGCTTAGCTGCGAATGCTTGTGATGCTTGTGAGAAAGAGGGAGAATATATTATATTAAGCAAAATATTAGTCATTTTTAAATACGATGGAATTTTAATTTGTGACAAAAAATAGTTTTCTTCATTTCGTCTTTGAATTTTATTCTGCTTTTAATTATTGGTAGATTTCTTTGATAGATGGAAGTATTTATTCTAACGGGTGTATGTTCCGAAACATAAAAGTGGGTTGGATTTTTGTTGCCATTATACATCTAAAGCAGCTGATGCTTGGTAAAGCTGTCGTGGCTCCTAGTCCATTGGTGAGGTGGTTCAGTTTGGAGAGGGGTGGTCAGCTCAGGTGTCGTCCTCGTCGCTTGCTTGTGGTTCAGAAATACATTGTCAACCATTAGCCCTCGCGCAGCTTCAGATTGTGACGGTAATAAGCTGTCAATCCAATAATATCTGAAACAACATTTAAAAATTAGGGGGAGGGGAGTAGGAAAAAATTCATAACTCTGAATTTAAGATGGTTATAACTTCAGTGACGCAAAGGAGAATATCATGCCCCCTCCCGCAAAGCGGGGGTGTAGGTTACGTCAATGTATAACTCTGATCACAGAATTTCTTCTAAAAGTAATTGGCTTCGCGTTATCCTCTACAATGCATAATACACCGCATTTCCCAATCTATAACCGCATTTAAATTTGAGATATGATAAGTTATCTGAGAAAGTAGGCTATGTTATTAAAATCAGAAACACACACAGATCCATATAATTTATTTTCCGAGCAATTTTTATCCTGTTGGTGCGATTGATAGACTTTTTTTTTCTCCCTCGATTTCACTTCATTAAGTGAAATCGAGGGAATCGCCTCCACATTGATCACTTTTAGAATCTTTTTTTGCCCATCTCCATTTATAAACTTGAAACCCAAGTAAGATATTTAGAATTTCTTTGTTCTGAATAAAACCTGTGTCCCCCCCCCCCTCCTTCTTAATTTTATTC
Organism: Trichonephila inaurata madagascariensis; assembly: GCA_019973955.1. Taxonomy (NCBI): domain Eukaryota; kingdom Metazoa; phylum Arthropoda; class Arachnida; order Araneae; family Nephilidae; genus Trichonephila; species Trichonephila inaurata. Next base: position 273,022 of record BMAV01004421.1, on the reverse strand, counting down.
TAAGGAAGGGGTTTAAAAACAGAAGAATGCTATAATGTACTCTTTTTCTTGTATATTAATCACGATTTCTCTAAAAACATAATCATAAATCGCTTTTAAAAACTTAAGTGAACCACTAAGAACAATTTTATTTGCAATTCGTTCTTATAGAATGTTTTCAGTGTCAAGAGCTGTTTGTGACAAACCTCGTAATTTCAAACAAAGGTCGAGGAGAACACATGAGGCGATACCAACTCTCCATTCACTACGCCATCGTGAGGACTTTGAGACTCGACAAATAAAGCGCGCAACAGTACCACTACAAGCCGGGTCTCGAACCCCTGATTTGATTGATGCAACACCAGCCACGAGAACGCGTTCTACCGCTTTTATTAACGTGAGGGTTGTCAATCAAAAATTAGGGAGGGGAGGTGAAAGAAATATTCTTATAGATATTTATCAAATCAGAAATTAAAAAAAAAGAAGGGAAAAACAACCCGCATTATTTTTCAGTTAAATAAAATAAAACTAAAAAAGGCAAAAAGAAAAAAAACCAGTTAAGGCGGAAAAATTTTTAATTCTAAAAATAAATTGCTTAACTAAAGAACCACGAAATTGTTTAATATCGTTAGTTAGCAAGGAAACATCAAACACTTAAAAAAAAACAACCCTACAAATATGAGGTGCATTTATTTCAGCTCCTAAAATGGCCGCGGTAGTCCAGTGATCATGGTCGCGAGCTCGTGTGTAGCGGGTTCGAATCCTGGTTCCGCTGAAGACCCTACATGTGGAGGGAAATGATGAATGTAAATATACCGTGACTCAAAGTCCTTATGTTGGAGAAGTGGTAGTTCGGAGAGAGGAAAGGGCAACGCAGGTGTCATCCTCGTTACTTGGCATTGGTTGAAAAATACGAGGTCCGCTCTAGTTGCTGTTAAGTGCGACATTAATAAACATTCAACTCATAAAAATGATAACGATACATAAAACTCAGTCAATATATTTCATAATTTTGAACCATTTTCATAATATACATGTCATCCACGTCTTACGAAACTTGAACCAATCAATCAATGTTATTTAAAGTGTAGTCCTCCCTCTGCTTGGAATTGCAGGACATTGTACTGAACTACGGAAAAGTTATTCTACCAATCAAGTCTTCTTACGAGTGTTTAGTATAATTTTTCTTTAAAAGTAAAATATTCGAGTTGAGACAAAAAAATTAAATGGATTAGTTTCAAAAATTAGCTTTATTGAAAGTAATGTACTAATGCCTTTTAATCCCCTTCAACATACTCCATACATAGCTGCAGACGAGTTTTGCATCGTTCAAAGCAGTGCTGTGGCTCATTAGGTGTCACCCTCTTCAGTAAGTGTGCCCTTTTTGTCTTCACCTCGCCTACAGACTGAAAATGTGTTCCCATTAATCCTTTTTTCATTTTAAAAAACAGAAGTTTTATGGTGGGAGATCTGAGGAGTACGGTGGATGCTCGAGCACAGTAATGCGTTTATCCGCCAAGAACTGTTTTACAGAGAGCCAAATGTGTACCGAAGCGCTGACTTGGTGCAAAATCTACGTGTTGTTGCTCTACAGATCTTGCCTTTTCTTCCTCAGTCGTTCTCTAAGCTTTCTCAGGACTTCAATGTAGTGCTGCTGTTTTACCCTTTGATTTAAGGTACCCATTCTCTCATCATGATGCCATTAAAATCGAACAAAACGATGAGCACAGCCGGTTCTTGCTGTCACAGATCTACCAGAACGCTCATCGTCGTCAACAACCTCACGATCTTCCGCAAATCATTCACAATCTTGTGTCATTCACAAATTTGACTATGTAACGTGAAATTACTATTTCCAAACACCTCTTGTAACAATTTAAAAAATTCAGTTAAAGAATTTAAAAAAAAAAATCACGAGGATTTCAAATTTATGTGCAGCTCGGTTTTTAAAGTTTATCATGATCACGGCACTTCGACACAACAACGTCTTACTCAAACAAGGATAAACAAGTATTATAAAAAAAAAAATTAAGTCGATTCCTACTTAGATCAACAAAGAAAATTTTTATTTTAGCTACTTTTTATTAAATAGTTACAACTAATATAAATATGTATATACATAGGACAGAATCACAACATTAAGTGGTCATTCATTTTTATTCATTATCATTAAAGTATCGTATTGTCATCCAAAACAATTGTCTATAAAGTTTCAGTTCCAATGATGCCTTAAAAAGTGAGAAAAAAACCTTTTCAACTGTTGACACAAGTCGCCAAAAGGGTCGCTAAGTCGCCAAAAATGATGCCAAGTGGCTGTATTTGTAATTCTTTGAATAATTAGTTTTAATCCATTAATTTTTATTAATTATAATTAAATTACTGTATTGTCATCCAAAATAATCATGTATATAAAATTTCAGCTCAATGAAGCACTTTATAATGTATTTTATTAACGATTGAAAATTCTACCAAGATAAATAAATAAATAAATATATAGAGAGTGTGAGCTATTAGTAGGAATTGAAAAATAAACTGAGCTACATAGAGAGACGGTATAACGTGCCACCAGCATCACAAGAATCAAGTTCAACTATATTCCATTCACACTCCTTTACACCAAGCCTAACGTCTAGAGCAGTGGTATCAAACTCAGTGGCGTAACGTACACCCCCGCAACCCCGCATTGCGGGGTCCCCAGGGTTCTAGGGTTCCCCAAAGCCTGACTGCCGCTATCTACCTACCCTTTGTAAAATCAAACTTGAGGGTCCCAAACCTGACTTTGCAGGGCGACCCAAATGTTCTTCTTACGCTACTGATAAAAAAAACTCAAAGGTTAACTCGGATCAAACAAATAAGGTTTAACTTTAGGTGGACGCAAAAAAAAAATCAATATTTATAGAAACCTAGGTTATTTCGAATAATAAGTTATAATAAACATATGTAAAAGAAAAAAAAAATTTATATTTATATCCTTACACTTAACATCTCTTTTTTGCTACTATCTACAAAATTTTAATAGGACTTTTTAAAATTTCATTATGCATTATTGTGCGGCGATATATTGACCGGGCCACATGTGGCCCGCGGGCTACGAGTTTGACACCTCTGCTTTAGAGCATGAGCAGTCAGGGAATTTAATTGTCACATGTTGTATTTCATCTCAATTCTGCTCATTACAAAGTCAATTTAATAATTTTTCAATAAACATTTTACAGACAAGGCATTTTTAGTAGTTATTTTATTGCTTGTGTTTAAATATGTGCTCTCGTGTTTTCCATTTGTTAATGGCTCTCTCTGCGCGTTACCATGGTAACTGTCAGACCAATTTTTTTGGGTCTTGTCTCCATATTTTTTTTCTTACCCCTTCCATAAAACATACTCTGAGAATTAAGTGATTAAATTATAATTAATTCCCACTTTAGTGCTCTTAAATACAGTTTTCATCTTGTATTAATTACTTTTGTCCGCACAAAGTAATAACTGTCATTAAAAAAATTATGACATTTATTTATGAAAGGGCTATCCAAATTTGGTTAATATAACGCCTCTATATTATTAAAGATAAATAATATAATTCGTAAAATCTTTGTTTTATATATAGTCATTTTTATTTTAGCTGGGTTGGAAAGTAGATTATATATAGTAGATTTAGAAAATTGCAGATTTGTCGCACACTACAGAATGCTTTATTTTTTTCAAATTACCTTTAACTAATCTGTCGCTTGTCAGCTCAACTATTTTACCTCGTAGCATTACTGTTAAGACTGCTATTTTTAGCAAGTACTTACTCATTCATATCCTTTTTGTGTTGCAAAAAGAAACACAATTTCCGTAATAGTTACACCTTGTATATGTACTAGACGCGTGTTGTCCCTACCTCTATAAAACAATGATGTAACACGGAATATAGGACAGTTCTGATGCCAGCTCTTTTCCATCTTCTATATACAACTTGTATTTTGCACTTCTAGATACAGACATTTTGTTTCTTTACGACAGTTGCTTGACTAATGGTCTACCAGACTTTCAGGGGCTGTCAGGAATATAGGGACACAAATACCGCAGTTGCGAGTTATGGTGCAGAGAAAAAGAACAGAAAAATGAGCACATTAATGGAACAAAAAACATTTTATTGAAATCTTGTACCCCAACAGATGTTTGAAATTACGACCAGAAGTGGTCTGGCAGGCCTGACAGCAACTCTGCATGGAAAACTTATGTTCTGCAAAATTCCTGGCATGCCACGTATCATCCCGGCAGCTACAGATATTCGATCAATTAAAGGAACTGGCGTCTCGTACACCAAAAAGAACCAGTTAGCTCGTTAAGGAACCAGTCTCACGTAACTTCCTGTTCACACTTGCAAAGGTGTGTGGAGGCGTGTGGTTGTACCACTTTCTGGTACAACCGCTGAGCGGCGTACCCGTTATAATCTGCATCTCCATATATTATCAGCTTGTCGGCAGTTTCTCCTTTGAATACGAATTCATCCTACTACTTCGGGAAATGGATCGCAAATGTCGACTTACAGCAGGGTTGATATTCACGAAATCTTCCGCTCAGCGCCATCTACCGCAAGACTTACTAGAGGAATCTTCCAAAATGTCAGTAATTCCATGTAGCTTCGCGGTCAGATGACTTCTTGTCATAATTTCAAATAACTGTTGCAGTAAAACTGTATAAAAATGTTTTCTGTCTCATTAATGTTTTTGTTTCGCTTTATCCTTGTATCATAGCCCGCAACTAATCTGTTGGGAAATGAGCATGGCCAGTTTATACATTTCACTTGAATAATCCTTATATTTTATTATTAGCAGGAGTCACATTCACATAAGCTAATTTTAAACATTATTTCAAATTAAATTTAGTGCAAAAATTGGGTAGGCTACATTTCAGAATAAAGTCTAGGGCTTTGTCCAGTGGTGCCATAAGTTCTGATACAATTGTAAAAGACAAGAAAAAAAATTGTCATCAAATTTAAAACTAAAGCGCTTTTAGGTTTTATTTTATCTTTAAATTTAACACTAAGCACTTTTTATTCAAAATGATCCTTTTTGACTTCAACAAACTTCAAATCTCTTTGGCCAATCATCCATTGAGGCGCGCACTACCTTTGCGGGCATTTCCATCGCTGCTTCCCTTAAAGAACGGTTTAAACTAGTCTGCCGTTCTCGACCTCCAGTACTGATCCCAATTTGTTTTTTTATTTCTAATGGGACCACGGATTGGTGTTTTACCGCTGCAGACCTAGTGCATTTCGGGAAGCTGATATCTCTTTTTAGTGCAGCACAATTTAGGTGGAATACCAATCACCGCAACTAATTTTGACGCCCCGTTTCCACCCCAAAGAAAGGCACCTGAGCTATGATGATGTGAAATCATTATGGAATTTAATTTCACCGAAAGCACTCAAGGCAAACAGGCTCTCAAGAGATCTTCTACATGCCACATAATCACATGACATGGACGCTGATGATTTTCTGCATCATGAAAATCCACCGACATGGGCTGGGGTCGCACTCACAAACTTGGACGTACAATGCCAGCGTCAAGCCAACTAAGCCACTCAGCCGGCTGACCCTAGAATGGATTTAAATTTGGACTACTGAAAGCCAAACTTTGCTTACCATAAAGTCCGGCACATTCTTTTTAACCATCTCCAGGTCATTTTTGCCTTATGAGGAGGAACAGAGTTCTGTTGAAAGATCCATTCATTTCCATTGAACAGGATTACGTTCAAGGGTTCACTATTGTTTTTGATAGTGTCTTGATAAACTTATACCGTGGTCTTCTTGCCTTTCTCTCAGAAATGAATCTGCGAGACGCTTTCCTACCCTAGATACCACCGAATAATTACGGAAGCCAGATGATGGTCTCTCTGCATGTATTTTTTCTTCTCTTTAGCTTTTTGGGCAATCTTTGAACTTTCTGCTTTTGCTTTAAGCAATGGCATGGCAGAATAGGTTCATTTTTTGTGACTCAAAAATTCTCCAGACAAAACGGAAGTTCATGGATTATTCAATAGATTTTCTCTCGCGCCATGTTTAGATCACATGGCAGGGGCATAACGTACACCCTCGCAACCCCCGCATTGTGGGGGGGGGGGGCCGGGGGTTCAAGGGGGCCAAAAGTCTGACTCGTATCCTGTACGCATTTGGGCTTGGGGCCCAAAACCTGATTTTGCAGGGGGGCCCTAGTGTTCTTCGCTACGCCACTGTCACATGGGTTAAATAAAGTCTGCTTTCTCCAATGGTTGCCTGCACATGTTGACAGTACAGGCAATGAAAATGCAAATAAACTGCCGAAAGAATCTAGAAGTCTGAATATAATGGCAACTTCGTCAATATTACCTTATTAGACGCAAATGCTGTATCAAATTTCAAAATCAGAGAAAAGTCCATTCCTGTAAGCATGAACCCTGCAATATAAGTAGAGAGACCGCCTTTTAACAAATATCACCACTAGAGTAAGAACAGGTCATTACAAAGGAATAAAGATTGATAGGGATAGTAGGACTTATATGGGAATTGTGATAACTGTTCGGATATAGAGCTAACACCTGCTCATAGTTTTGACTGTCCAGCTATTCCTGCTGCTCTACAAAAAATATGGATCCTATTTTCATCAAGAAATCTCTATGTGGACTATATTGAACAGATTGTCAAAACAGTCATCTGGGTCCATGCTGAGTTGGTCCCGTCTCTCATGGACGCGACATCATTATCCCGAATAGTGCGGGAACTGAATTCCCTTGTAAGAACATGGCCAGTTATTCTTCGATGCCCTCTTGGTCAAAGGTCTTTGTTTACTGTGTGACACATTGTTCTTTTTGACATGTTCGTCTGTTTAACAAGAACATTGTTCTTTCGACAGGGATTTAGGCGAATTCTATCCCTGATTGCTTGAATGAGAGCTGTTTTGTTCACCAAACGCGGACTTTTACTACTACGGTTTGGAACGCTGTTGATTTCAGAAAATCTCAATTGTTCGGTAGAGGAATAACCCTTTGATGTCAAAGTTTTTGAGCCTTAAAAATCTCCATCTGGATTCTTTTTCAAACAGAGAAATAATTGCTGCACACTTCTGTTCTCCGTCCATTCGGCTGTGACTGATTTAGAACAACGTGTTTGAAAGACTATATCTTTTTGTGAAATATTGCAGACGATCTTCTAGGGCGAAATTTAAAATAGTTTGCTACGTTTGAGTAACAGCAGGGAATCTGAAATTTTTGTTTCAGAATTTAAGTCACGACCGTATAAGAAGTATCAATGTCGATTCTGAGTCTGGAAATAAGCAAGATGAGTAAATGGTTAAAGTAAGGAAGTTCTTCACGCTAGGCCTTATTAGTGTTGTTGTCCACAGGTATAAACCCCGTTGCCCAACCTTAGGAACAGCACTGATGGGCTCAAAACTCGTAATACTATAATTAGAGGATCAAGGAACAGTTTTAAGAGACACATTTTTAATCTGAAAATATTCAGCAATAAAATGTTTAAATAGTAAAAATATTTGAAGATGTCCAATATTATTGTCCCCTTTCATAAGTAAAGAATGGTCGTTATAGCGTAGCGGTTATTCTCACAAACTCATGCCCGGCGTGTCCCGAGTTCAAGACCTAGTGCAACTGAAGACCCAATATATACAGGGACCATAAATGAGTCGAGGCTCTAAGTCCTCCCTTTGGTGTGATGTGCTAGTTTGGAAAGGGGTGCCAGTTCAAGCATTGCCCTCCTCACTTGACCCTGGTTCAAAATTACGAGGTCCATCGCCAATAGCCCTATGAATTTTACTTTCTGCTGTTAAAAATGTAAACTTTGATTTTCAATATGGACTAAACGCGGGTGGATGTTTCCCGGGGGATCTTCGGGTGAGTTCGGTTCCTTTGTGATGCCTTAGAATACGACGTTCATAAACACCTACCCACCCATAAGTAAAGATTTTTTATTCTCTCACGCTTTGCAATACATAACATTTTTGTCACTTTCACTTTTAACCAATAACAAACAAACGGACCTAACATTAAATTCCACGTGGCAAGATAAATTGCACAACTTAATGCACTCGCTGACCAAAGCAATTTAGCTTATTGTTCAAAAACGAAAGGAGAGGAAAAAAGCTATTGAGAAAGATGTCGCCCCCCAAGCACTTACTCCTGCATTTCAATGGGGGTGGCTCAGCAACTACGCGATGTCCCCCTCCTCCGTCAAACCGGAAACGGATATCCGTAATCCTCTTACGGAATCCGGAGGCATATGCCTCCAGAGTTATGCAGGAAAGAACTCTCGGAAGGATCAAATGTGTTGTGGCGTGGAACGGCTTTGTTGGAAGAGTGGATAAATTTCTTTCTTCCTTTTTCTTTCTATTTTTTGTAAAAAAAATGTAAACATATGTAAAAAGATTGATAAAAAACAAACATTTTGAATTTTTCGTTCTTGGGGTGTTATTTCAATGTTTAGAGGTGATATTCAGTAGCTTTTGGCTTAAAAATGGGACGTGGAAAATGTACCTTGTGAATTTTTTTAGATCTCGCGACAATGCTTTGTATTACTGGATGGGATAATCGAGAGGGAAAAAAGGTTTTCTCCTTTATTTGTATCTTATCTTGAGGGATTTTAATTTATAATGGTCTCGAGCCCTTCGCGTGATAGTTAATTTCCCGCCTAATGGGGAAACTAAACCTTAGGTGTTTTTAAATTAAGAGTCTATGGACCAATCGGGAGAGCCTGTACCGGAAATCAAGCATGGCTTCCGGTTGGCCATCGGTGTAAATAGACGAGATTTCTGGATTGAACAAAGTCTGCTTTTTTTAACGTCATGTAAACTGCGCGGGCTTTATGTGTTGCTACTAGTTTTATGTTTGTTTTGTCTACATAACAAAATAAAATGTGGATTTAAAGGTAGCAAGCCTCATGAATCCCTTCAACAACTGCATCAAGTTATCTGAATCCATCTAAAATTGCCCAAAGTTCAACCAAATTGTCATTACAAAAGGTTTTAAAAAACAATAGTGTGCCTGATTTAAAGCTTATAAAATAAAAGGAACGACAGCAGTATGAGAAAGCAATCATTAACAAGGTGAGTAATAAAAAAGGGAAACAACTTAACACACTGGATTTCTTTTTCTGGAATTTTGTAACCTTTTGATTTGGCATTCTGGAAGTTATAATAAGTTCCATTTAAGGAGTTTTGTTTAAATATCCATTAATACATCACGTAGATTTGAGCCGATTGAGTTTTCTACGAAAAGATTTTAATTCATTATAATGGTGAATTATTAATTTTCGGATTTATTACATGCATCATTAATTTTAATTCATTCTTTCATCTAATTTAATGCATATAAGGAGAGGGACCTAAAAACAACCGGAATTGAACTGTTGCACGCGATTGCTTAGTAGTTATGAGTTGTGCTGTTAGGTGGTGTTATATAGTTGGGGTTCTCTTGCGATCGTTAGTGAGTTGGCGTCAGTCTGAGTACGTTCACGACAATGCTCTTGCCCACACGGTTTTTATGGTTGAACAGTTTTTGAATACAACACGTTTGTTGTGTCGCATCCACCCTACTCACCTGATCTGACTCCATTGGCTATTTTTTTTTGTATCCACGGATGAAGAGGTATAAAAGAAAAGTGATTCAGTGATGTGGATGAAGTCGAAGAAAACACCATAATGGTTTTGAACTGTATCGTGCCTCAGGAGTTCCAGAACAGTTTTAAGCACAGGCAAAAGCAACGGAACAAGTGTATCAATGCACAAGGACAATACTCTGAAGCAAACTAATGTAGAGTTAAAAAAAATGCAAAATAAAAATAATAAGTTCCAGTTATTTTGGGATCCCTCCCTCCTTCGTACATAACATTTCTAGAATTTTTTCTAGGATCCTAGTTGTACTGGTTAGGCATTTCAATTTCTTTTTCATCTGCGCCAGGAATTGTTGTTATTTAAAGCTGTCTTTGCCTAATGTCCAGACTAAATGCAAAGAGAACATTTTGGGGCAGAAAATGTCAACATTTTAATTCATTAATATTTTTGAAATGTTGCAACATTTTAATTCATAAATCTGTTTATAATTCGGAGTTTTTAAAATTTTTAATGATTCCATAAATATGTATTTTTTATTTTAACATCTAAAGGATTTGTCCGTTTAGCATTGCAGTTTTGGGAAAAAATGTGGAACACATTTTATAACAGAAAAAGAATTGTGTGTGTGCTTCTGACCACACGATGGAAGTGAAAACTTCCGATTTATTCTTTCTGGTTATACTTCTGATTCCAATTTTGCGCTTGAGCTTTTCTTCTGTTACACTCCCTGGAGTTGAGTGGGCTGTATGAAAGTAATGTTTAAGTAAAGAAAATAAAACTTCAAGGGAAAAAGTGCGTACGAAATTTTTACTTAAGAAACCACAAGCTTGAAAAATTTTAAACTGAAAACAAAGCAATCGTCGCCCACACGATTACGATTGCCGAATGAAACCGAGTAAAACCGATTGAGCGTAACGCAGACGAAATTGACGCATAAATGAAATTCATATTTCAGCAAAACGCCCCTAAAGAAGTTATCACTTTAAAAAATGTATTAACTCAAATAAAAATGAGGAGTATGATAAAAAAAATAATGCTTTCTACAGGATAGCGAAGTCAGAAGTTAATATTACTGTTGTAGAACTTTTATCTTTGATTGATTGATTGATTGAATACTAACGTCGCACTGTTCAGCTACAAGAGGGCTTTTGGCGACGGACCACGTAATTTTGAGCCATGGTCAAGTGACGTGGACGACACCTGAGCTGGCACCCCCGCTCTCCTAACTACCACACCACACTAACAGGAGGACGTTTCAGCTCTTGACAGATTTAACGTGCATCGCTGCTCTACACGGCGGGTCTTTAGTGGTACTGGGCTAGAACTCGTGACAAGGCAAACCACGGTCCGATACCTATACCACTCGGCTACCGCGGCCACTTTTATCTTTGAACAAGTATTCTTAATTCGGGTCTTATTCTTTAACATGACAGCTTTAAAAACAAATATTATAGCTGACATACATGTATGATACATTACAATGCCAGTTAACCCCTAACCATAACGAGATATATGCCAGGGTAAATGCTATAAATTATTCATCCCATTTCGGTCATTATTCGGTCCAAATTTGCTTACACAACGTGTTAGGACTAACTGGTATGAAAGGAGGCTTGAATTTAAATGAAATTAAGAGAAGTATGGCACTCCAGAATATAATTACAGTTCCCTTCTCAACTTTTGGGGTTCATAATGATAATGCTTCAGACGGTGAGCCATAAATGTAGAATAAATTATTAAAATGGTTATTAGACGCTTTGTGTAGTCAACGTAACACATTTTGCCACTTTCGAATAATTTTTAACAATAATTCAGTCGAACAACAGTTCTTTATACAAAGCGAGTTTTTTTTTAAACGAATTGTTCAAAACACATTTTATGTTTGTAAGTTAATTTTTTAAATTTCGCTTGATTGTGATTTGAACATTCACCTACCTTGAAATATCTCATCTCCATGTCATGGCCGTGGTAGCCTAGTGGTCAAGGTAACGAACTCGTGGCCGGTGCGTCACGAGCTCGAACCTAGTATCGCTGAAGACCCCGCCTTGTAGGGCGTTAAATCTGGCGAGAGATCAAACGTCCTCCCATTGGAGTGGTGTGGTAGTTAGGAGAGGGGGTGCCAGCTCAGGTGTTGTTCAAAATTACGAGGTCCGTTGCCAATGACCTCTATAGCTTAACTCTGACTCAACCAGTAATTTTTTTTTTCGCCATCATAGTTGATATTGAATAAGAGCTGAACGTTTTGTTGAGATTTTTCCACCTGCCTTTATACATTTCAGAAGTTGATCTGGTGTCGAAGCGAGGGGTGTGTGACAGATCTATCGTTCTCCACTCATCGATCAGGCAGGCGATAGATCAGGTGGACAGGCAGGTCATAGGAGCAATGCAATCTGCTGGACGAAGAAGTATCCAACTTTGTAAACCTCGTGTGGGCGTGCATTTTTGTAGCAATCTGGCAGGCCATTTCATAAGGTAACGAAGATCAATACGCTTCAAAACCTTAGATTTAGAGTTGTCTTGTCATTGTTCTGGCAATGCTAGTAATTGCAAAACAAGTGCTACCCCCAACTCTAAGGGCCCTTTCATAAGAGTAAACTTGTGTCGCACGTAATAGGAGCTAGTTTTGAAGAGAAATCGTTTAGGTTATTTCACATGTGATCAACTGGCACTCCCTGTTGTAAATCTCTCGAAAACGACATTCTCTGCCCTAGTTGACACATTTAAAAGGATATTGTGGAAGCTACGCTCCTCACACGCGGCTATTTGTGTGTTGAAAATGGAGAAAATTTTTTATTGTTTCATCATTGTACCGATGTGTTTGGTACTTTTTCTCCTACGTCACTTCCTTTTCAATCCACTTCGTTTCAGCGTATGGATAGAAATTTACTTCAGACTGAAGAAACGGTGACAAAAAACGTGTTGAATGACACAAAGTTGCCTCAAGTGGAACCCGCATAATACTCTAGACCAGTATAAAGATGTAAATGCAAAAGTGAAGCTGCCTCTTTCCATGTTGTCCTTAAACTTTAATCTGATCCTTCTGGCGTTACAAGTTAAGAGTGGGTTTCGTCAGTAAATAAAATGTCGTGCCATTCAGTTGTCCATTCAATACCCATTGCAGAGGCAAACTCTCAATCTTGAGGACATACCACTCTTCAGTGAGCAACGTCGAAGGGCATCTGCGGACACTGGTTGACCATTGTTTGTTGTAATATGGTTCCTGATGTGGTCCATCCCTGCCATGCTCACAATATGTCTATCATCACACGTAGGGTGGTGTGATGAGATTGCTACAATTAATCAATCATTACCTACTGTATCTATTAAATACGGATTCGGATCACTGTTGCAATGACACAAACGCCGATTTCTCTGAACGATAACCCATATTTTCCATAGGCAACATTTCTTCCTCGATCGAACTTGGATACTCCTCACTCGAATGATCCTCCATATTTTTCGAGGCATTCTGAAGCTGTTCCCGCAAAACAACCACCTATAAATGCATTCAAATACTTCAAAGGGGCATTCTGTTCTCTCTTTATATAGCACTTGTTGGTGACTTTACAAGCGCGTTGGAAAATATCTCATCAGTGTGTATGCACGGTGAAAATTGCAAGATGTTGCTTCTTTTATGGTGTTAGACTTTTGGGTGTACAACAGTGTATATATTTAATTATTTCTCATTTAACTGTTAAAAACAAATCATAAATAAGTCGATTGATTGTTTATTGATTTTACATTCTAAATTTAGCTATTGGCGACGCTCCTAATAATTTTGAGCAGAGGTCAAATGGCGAGGACGTCATCTGAACTGTTACCCCATTCCCCAAATCTCTAGCAAACGCCAAAGTGAGGACTTTGAGCTTCAACAACTGAACTCTACAATACTTTTAAAAACAAATGAATGAATTAGAATCGTTGGCATTCCTCTATAAAAATACCTGAATATATTTAACTAGAAGTATGTGTTTGTTGTGTTAAATTTTACTGAAATATAACGAGACAATGAATTTTACATTCGCTATGATGGTGAAACAAGATCCATTTTCGAAAGAGGGGGAGGGGGACTTAAAAAGGTCTGAATAAAAAAGAGCCTAATGCTGTACATTTTTTTCCCTAATTAAAATAATTTTCATAATCAAGCGTTTATTTTACGTGGAAATAAAAATACTTTCTCACCTTTATCAACCTGAATGTTGTTTTTAATGTATTAAAATAGTGGAATATTGCTTCCCACATTCCAGTTGAACAAAAGACCTTGAAATGAGTGAATGAAATTAAATACTGATACACACACCCAATGATTTCATGAGGAAAAATTGATATCAAGTTTTGTACCTGAAAGCCATTTTACATTGAGAAATGTTGCGTCTAGCTGGATATATAAATAGAAGCTTCAATATCCAATTCAACCCCGACAAGTGGCTGCGGTAGCCTCGTGGCAATGGTCACGAACTCGTGTCCAGCCTGCTGCTGAAGAACCGTCATGCAGAAGACCATACATTAGTCTTGGCTCCAAGTCCTTACGCTAAATGTTGTGTTGAAGTTCGGAGAAGGGTTTGACAGCTCAGGTGTCGTGGTTCAAAATGGCGAGGTGCATCGCCTTGTGCTTCTTAATAGTGCGACGTTAATATACACTCACTCGACCACGACGAGCAGAACCCTAGTATCACTCCTTGTCAAAAAATATAGGGTTATTCATAATTCTCTCCCGAGTTTCGAAGTCCTATAGCAGAGATGGCGAACCAATGGCACGCGTCAAAGTTCTTTGGGCACGCCACCGATCAAAACGGTTTGTATTTTAATTCAAAATAACAAAGTCCACTATGAAGTGTTAAAAATAAACGATAGTAATCAGTCACAGGGAGCGCACTCATTTGTAATTGCCTTGCCTTAGTTATGTCGTGGACTTCGTTTGCGAAGGATGTTAAGTTTGTCTACGCATAGCATAGTCAATTTCGTTGATACAACTGTATTTAAAAAAATTTTTTTTTGTGTTATATTTACAATTTTATGTGTAATATTTCCGTAATGAATTCTTCAATCACAAAGAATTTTCAGCAAGATTTTCTCAGTTTCATGATTTTTCGAAAATGCGCAAGTTTATTTTGTAACTTGATGTGACTTCATTTGATATACTGAACTTGTAACTATTCGATTGGTTGATAATTGAAGAATTTGAATCGCAACTGATTGATTTCTAGTCTAGTTCAATATGGATTCAGCAATTTAGGGAAACAAGGAAAACTGGAGTTACTTGAAGCAGAAATATTAAAAAGAAATATAAATAAGAATGCCAATAACAAAATTTTCGAAACTTTGAATTCGATTCCAGTCACATTTAACTGTTTCCAGAAGCTGATTCGTGGCCGCGGTAGCCGAGTGGTATAGGTATCGGACCGTGGCTTGCCTTGTCACGAGTTCGAGTCCAGTACCACTAAAGACCCGCCGTGTAGGGCAGCGATGCACCTTAAATCTGTTGAGAGCTCAAACGTCCTCCCGTTGGTGTGGTGTGGTAGTTAGGAGAGGGGTACCATCTCAGGTGTCGTCCACGTCACTTGACCATGGTTCAAAATTACGTGGTCCGTCGCCAAAAGCCCTCGTGTAGCTGAACAGTGCGACGTTAATATTCAATCAATCAACCAGAAGCTGTGTGTGTGATTCGTACTATTTTAACCATATTTTCATCTGCCTATACCTGTGAGTCAGAAGAGAGATGATTTTTAGAGATGAATAACAACATAAAAAACTCCTCCGCTTCGGCAGATAAGTCCAATTCAGCATGCATTTGCTAAAAGAGAGTATCATCTTACAATCTTAATATAAGTTGTCACATTTAATCTGCAACAACAGAAGTCACACTGATGTTACTTTGTAATTTTAATTACACATTTAACTAAAACATTTACTACGATACAGTACTAAATGAATTTTTTCTTACTAAATAGTTTTGAGCTGCTAGCATTTAGTTTTCATATTTTCCCAATAATCCCAAGTCAAAATTATTTGAGGGCGCGTCTATACCTCAAACATTTCCTTAGGAAAAATGGTACTTTGCTCCATAAAGATTAACTAAAATGAGTATAGCAAAAAAGTACATTTGAAAGTATTCGGGAACAATTCAAGTTTTATTGTTCTATGTCAAGTTCTATGTGTGAAATCTTGAACACACGTCAGACATCGCTACGATTGTCCAATTTTTGCCCCACTTTATCCAGCATTGTACTATGAACACTATTGTCTACACATGATACCCTTTTGCTGTATGACGCGCGACAAAAGAGAGTATGAAAACTTAATCTTATGTAAAAGACAAAGAGTTTTCTGACAACATGTGGCACACATTCTCACAACATGTTGAGTAGAGCGTGGCAGGAACTGAACTATCGCAAAACACCCGGAAGGTGTGTAAATGAAACTTAAATTGTTTCTGTATGCTTTCATATGTTCTTTGATGCACAGTAATACTCTGAAGGTGGGACTGAGTGACAACCTTCCAAGCCATTTCGCATAGACATTATTCTTAGTTGTAGGTCTAATAAAAGCTTTGATAATACAAATACAAAACCTCAAGCTGAAGTTATTTGGATGTAGAAGGTTTCTCAGAAAATCTAACAAAGTAGTTTGTCGAATGAAAAAAGTTGTTTTCTTTCGCAAAATTTCATGGTAGCGTCCTAATAATTTTTTATCCCTTGTCCTGTTTAAAAAATACACTCACATCGCTGGAGTTTATATTTTCTATAAAATTCGTAACCCTTATTCAATTAAACTATGACCTTCCGTCAAATTCCCAACCGTCATTCGATCTTCTAATTGTACTGAATTTAAAGTCTCAAGTTCTTCAATGATTTGCTTTTGCTCATGCATTTCTATGAGCTAATCCATTGTCGGCTCCTGTTCGGGCAGCTCTTGCCCGTCATCACTATCCTCTTCAGTATTTCTTTGCTTGGCAAGACGGCAACTCCTTCCATCACATGACCCCATCAAACAAAAGACGACACATGAAACTCCAGAAGTAAGGGCAGCGTAAGTTGACGTATTGGTCTTAGTGTTTTTACAATAGCGCTCTGAAACCTTGGAGGGTATTATGAATAACCACCCTGTATTTTTAATCACGCGGAGCCATGACGGTTGCCAACTGCAGAATCTGTAATTTTGCCTTTTGGCGTTTTTTATGTAAATATTAGTATAATATTAGAAAAGTGAGAGTAGAATAAAAGGGGATTTGATCTGATTTTTTCTTCACAAAAATGCTGCATTTTTAAATCAATTGAAATAGTTTTTATATAAGAATTAAGTTAAAAATACAAACATAATATTAATCAGGAGAAAAGTGTAATTATTACACCGTGGATCAATATTTTGAGAAAGAAAAAAAATCAACTTAAGCCAGTGTTTCTCAAACTGTGGGGAGCGCCTCCCTGGGGGGGGGGGGGCGGGCATATCGATAAAAAAGATTTAAAAAAATTTATTTTCTCTTGAATGAAGTAAAACAAAATACTTTCTGACTTAATAAAAAAATACACATTTAGACTGATATAATTTATATATATCATCTGCGATATTACGTCATCAAAAATAAAAGCTTTTATTTCAAAACCTCATTAGCTATCTTTGATACTATAACCAAATAAAAAACATTTTATTTGATTTGCTGTAATCCCATGATGAGAGATTTTTTTATTACCTTTTCTTTTCAAACCTAAAATACTACTCTTTCGAGAAAAAACAAAACCCAGACCCATAATCAAAAAAAATTTTAGGGAGATAAAAAATTCATCACTGTTATATTATTGAAATATTGTACATTAGCTGTAAAATATTCTTATGATTTTTTGAAAAGGACTGAGAGAAAGCACTTCGAAGAATTTCTTGGCCAAGATTTATTTTTATGAGTATTCCCAAACATATAAAGATAATGAAAAACGTCTTACACAATTTTTTTAGAGCATCCATATTGTATTAAATACACTTTTGATCCGGGAACACAGACTGCACGAAATCGGTAATTCTGACAAAACTGTTTAATTGTTACCAATGGCCCTGACACTATCCTCCTGTTTGACACTCTTAGCGTGATCTAAAATATATTTGTCACAAATTTCCCTCTTTTTTGGGAGTGACAAACATTTTTTTTACAATCTTAAGGTACTTGTTTTGACTGAGTTCCCGATGTGATGAATTTTTTTCCAAAATATTTTCTGTGTTCATGCTATATCCCCCTCCCCCCTATGAATAACTTAGTGACTTTGATTGCTTTTTTGTACGATTTATTGTGGTTTGGTAAATGATCATGATGAGCAGGTAAATGTTTGGTAAATGATCAGAATATATATGTATAAAAAGAAATGTGGGCATCTTTGATCTCTATTGAAAGAAGTTAAAACAGATACAAAAAAAAGGATGAACCTGCTGAAATAATGCATATTAAAGTAAATTTAAGAAAAGCGATGAACATGAAATGAAAGAAAAATTTTCAAATGCTACCAAAAGAGCTCCATCAACTAAAGTATGAAGCCATAAGTATCAAAAGACACACTTTGCTTTGTCAAAAACACACAAGAAAGCAAAAGTTCAACATGCTATTTGTCGAGCATGCTTTTTGTTGCTTAAAACTAATTATAACTTGAGAAATCATTAAAAAAAATCATTTTACATTTTTGTAAACATTGTCGCGCACTTGGCTTTACTCTCCTTACAATTCAGCGATTATATCAATGTTTTACTTTCTTATAAATGAGCTCGTGCAAAGAGCAAGTACTTCAGCCGGTATACATTTAATGTGCCAGTGTGCTGCGCAGAGTTGTTTTATAACTAATTAATTAATACTAAATTAAGAACAAGTTTAATAAGTATTAGCGGCTTTCATGGGCTTGTCTTGCAGAGCAAAGTTTTTCAAAGGAATGCTTTTGATTAGAAATTGATCCTCTGAGTTTTTTTTTTCTATATTTAGCTGATATCTATATTTTGTCTTCTAAGCAGCCACCGCATTTTGCAATATTTTCCAATTTAAAAATTATAGAGAAAGGAAAAATAACATAATAATTATCCTATTACTTAATTTTTTTTTGCTTAAAAGTAATACATACAAAATTTAATAATTATATTATTAATTTGTGCGGTTTATAATAAAGATTGTAGCTTTAGCGTCAAAGTGCATTATTATTGAAATTCAGTACATTATTAATGTATAAGGGGGGGCGATAAAAATTGTGAT
>BMAV01004421.1:242934-254141 GCA_019973955.1 Trichonephila inaurata madagascariensis | reverse complement strand
TATTTCCTTTTTAAATTATTTAGCGAATTAGTAAAAATTACTTACATAAATTAAATATGTATTTTTTTAAATTAAAAAAAAATTTTTTTAATACACATAAGTAAATGAAAATTGAAAAATATTTCACTTTCATTCCAAAGCAAAAAGTAAATAATAAAAATCGTGCTTAGAAGGAATATTGAATAATTTTTTGTTTTAAAATAGCTGCATACATCTTAAAAACAACTTTTTCTTAAAAACGACTTCAAAGAGATTTCAGCTCCAGAAAAAGCAACATTGAATAATTCAACCGAGTTAGGTTCCGAAGTCTAAATAAAAGTAATTCATTATTCATCTATGCAAAATAATTGAATGAGGAGAGTAAAAAAAAAAAACATTTCTCGCTGTCTATGGAAATTATGGGGCCCAAGAAGAGGATACAAAAAGGAGAAACATGCGACGGAGACGTCTCCGAGGAAACGTTTTTACTTCAACATTTTATCCTTCGTAATTAGTTAATTGCATTGGACTAAAATGAAAGTAAATTAGACGACTGAATATTTTTAAGAGCATTTCTTGAGAACTGAAGCAAACTGCGCTTTGTATTGTTAATTATTCTGATTGTTCTGCGTTTTCGACCCTTTCGCATTTGAATACAATTTTGTTTCATTTTTTAAAAGGAAGGTTTTTTTTTTTAAAAAATCTTGACAAAGCTGCACTTATTTTAAGATTTAACTATGTTTAAAATTGTTTATACAAATGCAATTCAAATTCAAATTATTTCATTGTACACCTGACAAAATACATTTAACAAAATATCTCTCTTCATACTAAAGATTTAGAAAAAAAAAATCTATGACTACATTATATGGCGTTACAAAATATACTGGATGATTCTCTACCAGAGTGACACATTTGCAGAGTGTGTAGGGGGTACACAGAGAGCACTCGCATAGAAGTGCAGGGGCGCAAATGCCGCAGTTGTGAGCTATGGGGAAAAGAACAGAAACAGCAACACATTTATGGGACAGAAAACATTTTATTGAAAGGTATTAAAACTGGTGCTCCAAATTACGATGAGAAGTCGCCTGACAGGGGCGTTGCATGGGAATTCCTTACGTTCTCGAAGATTCCTGGCATGACATGTATTCTCCCACCAAGATCTTCAACTGAATGTACGGCCACGGTAGCCGAGTGGTCAAGGTATCATATTGTGGCTTGCCTCGTTACGAGTTCGAGCCCAGTACTACTTAAGACCCGCCGTGTAGGGGAGCGATACACGTTAAATCTGTCGAGAGCTCCAACGTCCTTCCATGGGTGTGGTGTGGTAGTTAGGAGAGGGGGTGTCAGCTCAGGTGTCATCCACGTCACTTGACCATGGTTCACAATGACGTAGTCCGTCGCCAAAAGCCCTCGTGTAACTGAACAGTGCGACGTTAATATTCACTCAATGTACGGGCGTCTCGTTCTCCAAACTCTTCATGTGACCAGAACCAGACTCGCGTCTCCTTCTGTTAACATTTTCAAAGGTCGTGTGATGTCCCTGGTACAACGATCGAGCGGTGAGCCCTTTACAGTCCGCAGCTCTCTACCCGATCAGCCAATCAATCAGTTCTTCGTTCAGGCTATTATCTTGGAAAATGGATAGCAAATGAAGACTTCTTGCAGGATCTGTTTTCACGAAACCTTCCGTTTAGCGTTCATATCTTCGGATACGTAAGGAATTCCATGCAGTGCTACTATGAGGCCTGCCAGACGAATTCTGGTAATAATTTTGAACACCTGTTTTAGTACAACCTTCCAATAAAATGTTGTCTATTCCTTTCATGTGTTGTTCCTTCTCTTCTTTTTCTCTGTTGCTTTGCACCATAGCTCACCCCACTACGGCTTTTACGCGACCCTGCATTCTTATGGAATTCCGAGTCCTCTCGGTAACCCCTACTCACCGTTCAAATTTGCCGGTGTGGTAGCGAATCACCGTGTCTATTACCAGCCGTTTCCCACCCGCTTTTAGGGCTGCGGTATCCCAATGGTCAAAGTATCGGATCATGGCACGCATGTCATGAGTTCGAGCCCAGTACCACTAAATTACCCACCATGTAGGGGAGCGATGCACGTTAAAACCGTCGAAAGCTCAAACGTCCTCCCGTTGGTGTGGTGTGGTAGTTAGAAAAGGGGGGTGACAGATCAGGTGTCGTCCTCGTCACTTGAGCATAGTTCAAAATGACGAGGTCCGTCACCACTAGCCCTCGTGTAGCTGAACAGTGCGACGTTAATATTTACTCCCTCACCCACCCGCTTTGGGTATTTCATGATTTGTATGGTTACCGCGGTAATATTGAAAAACATTATTTCTGCGCTCATCTCAGGACTTGAGTTTCTAAAACGGACAGTAACCTCCCATCTTGAAGTCGATTTCCACCCAACTCCCATTTTTTTGCAAATTTCTACTCAACATAAGAAATGCGCTTGCCAAATTTCAAATATACAAGTGTCAGAGGGGATTTTTTTTTATCTGTATCACCCTTGTAGTCTCTTGCAACCCCTTTGAATATTAGTTTCCGCAGATCCTACCCAGCCAACGAAATATGCTTACTACATTTCAAATCTGTAGGTTTAATAGTTGAAAAAATTTTAATCTTTAACAACCTTGTTATCTCCGCAGCCCACCTTGGGAGTTGATTTCCTCCAAACTTATTTTTAGCGGATCTCTACTCAACAAAAGAAGCTTGCTTGATAATTTTCAAGTTTATCAGGGTCTAATATAGAACCGGAAATCTTGTGATGATTGCATGAGTCGCTTTCCTCCTATATATATATACATAGAAGATAAAATGGACTCAAAATTCTGAAGAACTTTACTTCCTAGTCAAAGTTTGAAAATAATTTCCTCAATAACAAATTAAAATATTTAATGGGGAAATTTAAGTAATTTAAAACTTACAATTTTTTTAAATTTAATAATTTTAGTTTTATTTTTATTTATTTTATTACTGATTAAATTAACAACACTGATTTCAATTCTGTAAGCGCATGTATTTGCTTGCTTGATTATTTAATAGCAACTCTTTTCGAGGAAATACGAGGTCTACTCGAAACGGACCTCATAACTGGAATCATCAAATGAACTGGCACCCCACCCTCTAAACTTTTACACAGAGATGAGATCATTGAGTTCCCACAGATTACAGCCGTCTTTTTTACATGGAAGGTTCTTAGTGGTGCTAGAACTGGAACCCACAACTTGAACGGCACGTGACCACAGCCCAGTTCAGCTGCGGTCACTGTTTAGTATGAGCTCCATACAAGAATTCTTTTCGTCGCCGGAAAGCAATCTGTCACGTGTGTAATTTCCCCCGTAACTATAATAGAGTGCATAACTATCAAGTGTTTCTATACAGGAAAGAACACAGTCCCGTGTTTAGGCGAAGGGAATAATTAGTTATTAATAGAAAGGACATCATTGTTTAGGGAATAATAATCCTGGTTAGTACGGAGGATGAAAACGATTAATGATCTTGTATTTCTCGGAATCGCCAATAAATCTATCAAAAATTCAAAGTCCAAAGAATCAGTAATGCATATACCAACATAATGTTTTTAGTGCTTTAGAAAAAGGTAAATTGAGACGTGTTTCGAAAGAGAGTATTAGGATTTATGAATAAAAGAGATTCAAATTATGAGTAGAAATCAATTAAAGTTATTAGATATATATGTGATGAAAATTGTCACTTGTACAATTTTCTAAGCAAATCAAATTGGAATCCGTTGAAGCACTACTCCCCGTCCTTTTTATCACCGCAGACTGGTAAATGTTGGATAATTTTACCGCTACACGCTGATTGCTTATATTGTAGATTGTTTTGATTCAATAATTGTAATTCGATTGTATTTGTGATACCCCCCGGGCCGGGGGTATCATCTCTTCATCCACGCGACCTAGATTTGTAGGTATGACCACTCGAACCTTCCATAATGAGTCTAGTTTATTATTATATCAATTTATATTAAGCAATGCAACACAAGTCTTAGAGGAAGACGATCAGGAGTGATATGACGCAGTTAACAATTCTTGGCAAATAGCGCATTAAATCCTACTCACTATATTTATGATAAATTAAGCTCTGAATCTTTACCTATAGCAGACTCCTTAACTATCTAGAGTCCCTTCTATAATTAAAGTTTAATAATCTATCGCTTAACGATATTCCATGGCGATCAGCAACCAAGCTTTATATCTTGTCTTCTATTCCTTCAATCTTCTTTATATATTATTATCAGACTTGATCCGGCTACCACGCAACTTTCTGGCTTCTAACCGACTTTTATATGGCTCCTATAATACTTTCTGGCCTCCAGCCGACTTCTCTAAGACCTTCCTCGCGATTGCAAAAGCTCCAATATATATAATTATTCTCTAATATGCATATCGCATTTTCTTCTTGAGTTGGTTGGAATGAAATGCCATTCTGGCCCCAAGAGGATTAGTAAAAGGCATGATAAAGCACCGTCACATATTTAAATATGACTTCAGAATAAAATACTGTTACATCAAAAAATTAATATACAGTAGAACGTCGTTTATCCGAACGTTAATGATCCGGGGCATCCAATATCCGGTACAGCGAAAAATAAGTGGTTATTTTCCACAATAAAGGTAAAATTGCGACAGTTTGCTTTTTTATAAGCACGTTTCCCGCATGTGATGATTTTCAATATTCGTATAGTGTCCGTTTTCATATACTTCATGGATCGCATTCGCTGTTCGGTTATCCGAACGGTGACCGGTCCCAATGGATTCGGATAAACGACGTTCTACTGTAAAGTGATTTCCAAGGAGAGTCGCACAAACCCGAATGGAATACTCCCCAATAAATAAAAAGGAAATAATTGAATGTTCCTTGGGCGGCCTGGTACCATTTGAACCACGTACCAGTACTGGTTCGGGGCCACTGCGTTGAAGTATTTAAAAAAACCCTTCAGCTATCCACTAGAATTGCTGAATGATCATTTTAGAAATGACGGATGAAAAGAAATTGTTTGTTTACTCTTGGATGCATCTGCAAGCGACAGCCCTCCTTTCTTGAGTGTTTCAACGATACGAGATTGGCGTGTATCTAAAAAAGAAGCTCGGGAGGAGAGCGATCCTCCAACTACGAGCTGTTGATTCATTAACAGCATTTGAGAAACGCCACGAGGGCTATTTGTCCCACTCTCCAGACTTACGCGCCCTATCAAGGCAATGACAGGTTTAGCATACGTCATCTCCGACGGGTCTTTGTTGGCATCGGGACTTAAACCAGCGACACAACAATATGTCGGCCGTGACACTAGGCTACCACCGCATGGCATGGAGGTTGCGACAATGAGTAACCAGATCGTGTGTCATCCTCGTCGCACGACCGAGCTGAAAATTACGAGTTCCCGCCTTCCACACGCACTTGGTGCTTCGAAATGCAGCGCCAATAAATAGTCAAAGGAAATCCTCGTCACGTCGACCTGAACAACATCGAATATCATCAAATTAAAAGTGCGCGATACTTTCTACACAACGAGTCGTCAATGGTACCCCTGACTTGACTGAAATTTCCCGTCCACGAGCACCTGACCATACCACCTCGGCCTCTCTGACCACTCAACAGTTGTAGAAAAAGAAAATGGAAGTAATTTCAAAATCTCTTGTTCTTGCGACTTGATTTTCTGACCTTTATAAGTAAACGCGTCGCCCCTCCGCTAGAGTGGGAAGCGACGCTGACTGTTTTGCAGTAGGGCAGGGATGTTTGCAAATGCATAGCGGCATCGAGCTGCACGTACTCTCGTGAGGTGGGTGGAAAGCCCCTAACCACCCCCAAGGCGTTCTCCCTCAAAATTGGGGTGGCACCGAGCCAAATCGTACTGTCCCCTGCATGGTGCTCAAGGCTACGGCTAATGACAGGCGTACAATCTAGCCCTTTGCCATGAGGAATTTCGTGGCCTCGATCTGGAGTCGATCAGGTAGCATTATTAACAGCAACAACTACATAAGTAAATGCGAGGAAAAGAAAAAAAAATGTAGAAATATATTTTCAGACTGATATATATATAATACTAGCTGTACCCTGACACGCGTTGCTGTGGCTCAGTCTTGTTAAACAGAAAGCACATGTTTTCAGTATGTTAAAGCATTTGCATCGCAGGTATGATCTTTTATAAAAAAAAAATGTATAAATATATATACGCAAAACTTTCCTTAACTGATATCATTTAAAATTTGTTTACCAAATGCTTGAAGTTATTACGGCTTATTTTTATCCGTAAAGTGGAGACCTCAAGTTTGAAGATAAATTTTAAATGGCTCTACTCTGGATTCCTTGAGGGCAATATAGGTTGGTTTTACAATGCTTATGGATATTTCTGTTAAATCAGAGGTGTGTTCACAAATGCACATTTATCCAAACAATGTCACTTGGAAACATGAATTGTATTTCCTGATGTTATATAGTAAATGTTTTGATTTCGCAGTATATCTAACAAGCAAAATTTTTAACAGCTCTGTGGTTCTCCGAGTTGAGGCGGTTTAATTTTTTCAGTGGTACAAAACATTTCTTTTGTTTCTCCTTTAAATTCCAGAGCATTGCAATAAGGAAACACTTCCATCATTGTGTAGATGAGAACATGCTGCCTGAACCTAGAATCTTCCACTGGGTTGTACCGGAATGCAAGGTGACTGTTATTGTGTGATTGCTCACCACAAAATAATGTTTGACGCAGATGTGTTGTTTCTGGTTAACATTTTTCTGATGTAAAACACGAATAATGTGCTCGCAAATGTACATCCTTGTCTGGCTGCATGTTGCTCTGCTGCGCCCTCAGCATGTGTTTGTGCCATTCTTTGTCTGTTTTTCTCGTTTGCTGATATCCATTCTTTCTCAGTTTGATGTGCAATTACACTCATTGTAGTACTTATGCCTTGCAAGTATGACGACCTAAGTTTGATTTCCCGCAAGGTATTATTTTATGTAGTGAAGCCAACTGACTACACTTAAAAAGAAAAAAAATTCAAACAAAGCATATAAAATTTCTTAAAAAATTTAAAACTGCACTTAAAAAGAAAAGAAAATTAAAACAAAATCATATAAAATTTCAAAACATTAAAAAAAAAAAAAAATAAAAAAAAATAAAATAATAAAATAAAAAAAATAAAATAAAATAAAAAATGCTAATGAAATATTTAACTTCAAACATGCATCAATTGACACACCTGAAATCCAACGCAATGAGAGGCTGAAGATATTTTCAATCGAATACGCCAGGAAAATCCCAATATAAACATGGATTTTGCAGCAGAAATCTATGACAGTGTTGATAATGATTGAGTATTTTTGCAATTCATGATTCTATTAGCATAAGCAATTGTTATCAACAAAGTTAAGAGCCTATCTTTAAAACAGAGTGGCTTATATCTAGACACAGACTGCTTTTCACATGGACAAAAATTTGTTATCTGTGTACTTAAATATTAGCATAACTGAAGCCAAATTACCGCCATGCAAATCGCACCATTTTCCATCCATTTCTTTTTTCATAAAAAAAATGTTAGATCTTTGTTGTTTAGATATTAAGGTGCACGTGGCACCAGTTTTGTTACGGTGATGCTAATACATAATTACTGATGTGTGTTACAGAGCAGCAGTCACCATTTGGTGATGCGTGAGAAATTTTGGATGGTATGCAGAAAAATTGGGACATTATTTATACTTCTATGAAGATTCAGTTTAAAAAAAGATGAACAACAAAATAACATATTATGGTACACGGATTATTCTTTACTAAAAGTTTTTAGTTACCGAAATAACTAAACGAAAAAACAAACGAACAAAATTCCTAAGGTTAGCGATTTTTGGTAACTTCAACCAATTTTTGGAATATTGGTGGCAAAACACTTCAGTCTGTTAATTGTTGCTTTTCATGAAGCTTATTTTCAGGGGTATGGAAGATTAAATATAGTGGTCCACCACATAGAGGCCAATCCTATTATTGAACTGCGAATTATAAAGTTATACATTAAGTGGTTCATGAAGTGTTGAAAAATGGCAACTACTGCTCTAAAGTAGAGACACCCGACAATTTCTGTATCTATACAAACAATGAAGCAACACAAAATGCTTACCCATAAGCATTGTGAAATTAACCCTTTGACCTCAAGAAGAGTCATTTTAAATTTATTTTCAAACTTGGCACCTCCCCTATGGAGACAATGCAAATAATTTTAGATTCATAACATGACAAAAAAAAAAACAATAATAATTTGGGAGTATTCTGTTAACACAAATTACACAAATGAAATCTATTTAGAAAAGTTTTCTTAATGTATATTTTCACATTTTTTTTATAAAAAAAAATCATACCTCAAGTGCAAGCAGTTAAAGATATTAGAAATGTGTGCTTTCTCTTTTCTTTCTTTTTAACCAGACTAAGCCACAGGAAAACGTGGTTGGGTACAGCTAGCTATAACAAACTTAAATGATAAAAAGCTATCAAAAACCAATTATTAACAACAAATTATCAATATTTTGATGAAATCACCAAAAAAGTTGGAAACAAAGGTACTTGGGTACTATTGCAACTATATCAACCCCGATTTTGTTCGCGTCATACATGGTGAATTGGCAATTAAGTGCTAATGTTGCCAATATGGTTACGGCAATACATAAATATCAAAACAAACACAAAATATACATCAGAAAATCTTAATTTTCCCATTTGTATTTCACAGTAACACCTAATAAAATTTTGAAATTACACAAAATAGATATTTTGTGAGTCTAATGTTATTGCCCCAGCTATTAGAAACTTCAATAACTATTTCGTGGAAACATTCACTACCAAGTGCAAAAAAGTATTATTATTGTGCATAGGCATAGAATGGTTTTCCCTTTTTGAATGCATATTGCAGTATTTGGCGATGTCTTTTGATTTTAGATAAATGGCCAACTAAAAAAAAATTAAGTACCAAAAAAAATTGTATATTAATTTAATTTAGATTCATTGGAGAGAGATAAAAAAGGTGAAAGATTTTAAGCGATACACTACTCGTTTGTGGAGAGATTTTGAAATCACGCTAAACACATCCATATATATAGTGTACAGAATTAAAATTAGTATTTTATATATAAAAATTATCCAAAGTATAAATATCCTGAGCCTAAAAATAATTTGAAAAATGATATGCAATACTAACACTAATTGACATAAAAAGAGCTGAACTATCTTTATCAACGCGAAAGTATAATTTGAAAAAATAATTACAATCTTATGACCACCTGTTTCCTCAGCATGTATTTGAGCCTTCTGTCTGTTTTGCTCATACACTGATGCCTACTCTAATTTGATGAGCAACTACCCCTCGCACTGTGTTTGCTTGGCCAGTATGATGACCAAAGTTCGAGTTTCTGCAATACAATTATTATGTACTGAAGCCGATTGACTGCAGTTAAAATGTAGGTTAAAACAAAAACATATGAAATTACAAAACAGCTCTGAGTGTGCCTTGTATCCGAATTCTTTTGGGGCCCTTTTTCAGATATGTGCACCATGTAAGTGGAACTTTAATAACATTCGTTGGGGCCCCTACATCATTGATACAGCGGTAGCTCTACGTCCCTGACAAAAGCAAACCATATTAACTTCAAGTAATTTTTAACAAATTACTAATGGAATATGTTTAAGAAAGTTATATAATTTTATAAAGCAATCAAAAACAAAATAAGGTGCAATATTTTGATGACTCAAAATCAGAAAATCTTAGTTTTACTATTTGTATTTCAATAGTAACATCAAATGAAAGGTACTTACATATTATCGCAACCTATTGGCGACATTGTATAAAACGAAGCACATGATTACCAATTCCTCGCGTACACCATCTGCGAAAATGGAATGGCCAACTTTGCGAGTAATCATGAAAGTTGGCGATTATTGCGATAATACGTAAGAATCAAATGAAATTTAAAAAGTTGTCTAAAACAGAGAATAAACATTCTTATTAAAAACCCCGTTGATTAATTTCGTCAAATTAAAATGTCTCCAAGTGGGAATAAAATATTGTTTCCAAACATTGAATGTGTTATATCGCGGCATTTGGATACGTCTTTTTATTTGAGGTAAATGGTTAACGGAAACTATTTGGTAGAAAAATAAGTAGCGTACAGATGACAGTTATGTAAATTTTATTTTCGCTTAATAAAGAGAAATAAATTTAGCTTAAAATTTTAGAAAAAAAACACGATGTAGAATATAAGCAAAATCGTAAACATCCCGCGATAATTCTATCCGATTGTTTCCAAAACTACAAAACAAAATTAGAGTTGTTGAAAGAATAATTTTTAAAAAATGATTTATTCGAAAAATAATTCCAATTACGTATCAAAGAAAACAAAAATATATATATATAGATAAATATGACAACCAATATAAACATAACCATAGTAGAAATATACAATAATTTGGAAAAAAACTATGTGTAAAGTTTAAATTTTCGCATTCAGAGTGAATCGTGACATGGTATGACGTCATAACACCAAAAAATCACTTAAAAATTAAATTAAAAAAAATTTAGAGTGAATTTCGAAATAAAAAGTACATAGGAACCTGACCGGCGTCAAATGCAACGTTGTGTTAATATTTCAGATA
This sequence comes from Trichonephila inaurata madagascariensis, assembly GCA_019973955.1. Taxonomy (NCBI): domain Eukaryota; kingdom Metazoa; phylum Arthropoda; class Arachnida; order Araneae; family Nephilidae; genus Trichonephila; species Trichonephila inaurata. Next base: position 243,491 of record BMAV01004421.1, on the reverse strand, counting down.
AATCCATGCAGAACTTTTGAGTTATGCGAGAGTACACAAACCATCACAACATTTTTATATATATAGATATAATCTCTACACTATTAAAATCCGCAGGAAAACAAACGTATCTATCTATTTTTTAATCTATGATGCCCTATCTTCTCACAAACCATACGACGCAGAAACTTGCCAAAGGTACCAAAATTTCGGGAAAGATCCGAAGAATCAGTTTTCACTATTTATATCCCGATATTCCAATTAGTTAAAAAGATATTAATTAAAAAACCTTAAAACGCATAATTAGTACCATTTTTCCCCGCTTCGGATCTTCTCTTTTTTTTCCAAACGTTTTTAAAACACGATCTAATTTTTTTTCATGAGACTCAGACAAAAAATAATTACAGATTCGGAAAGATCATTTACTTTACCACGATATGGTATGATTTATTTTACAAAATACTTATATTTTGTATTTTTCACGATTTTTTTAAAATGAGTCGAAATCGATACATTTTTATGAATATGAATTCTAAATCATTACGCTTACATTTTCTTTCGCGCTAATGAAAAAAAAA
>BMAV01004421.1:223774-242534 GCA_019973955.1 Trichonephila inaurata madagascariensis | reverse complement strand
ACTTTTTTGTCTTTGAATTACTGCATTTATTTGATTTTGAAAGTGAAGCATACCCTTTGCCCTTTATTGCCCTCTTCTACTCTTTTGACATTCTGATACGCATGCGTAATCGCATTCATAAATAAATCTCTGCTTCATTGACCACACACACACACACAAATCAGCCGTTCTATCTACCTCAGCACTCCTTATTTTGTTAATCGTTGTTAATATCTTATTTTTGAAATGCGTTGGATTTTCACAAAATCCTTATGCTCAATGTGAAATATATCTCTATGGGATCTTTAAGGAAACTTCTCATTAGATTGCCTCTACGACAATATAGTAAAAATCGTTTAACTCGAAACTCAGAGAACTGTAATATTTGTTCGTGGTGAAGGATTTTGGAAATAAAAACATACATTCATCAAAATTAAGTTTTAAATTTACATAGATATGTATATAAGCATGCATTTAATAAAACCCATTGAAAAAGAAATAACAAAATCACACAAGAGCTTAATAAAACTGAATACACAAAATTTAGCAATAAGAAAATCTACGCGGATTTCCGTTTTCATCTTCTATTTTTGATCACATCTACAACAGACTTAAAAACTCCATCTTCATTTTAGTAACAAAGCAATTTGCTTTCCCCAGAGCTTTTTGCCATTGGGCTTGTAAAAATTTATTTCTAAAATAAAAAAAATTAAAAAACACGTGAACCAAACTCACTGATTTTTATTCAATAGCTTAGATAAGCAAAATCGATCCGTGTCACAAGCTATTCCGAGGGTATTTCTAAGCCAAATTAGTCTCTTTTCCCCGAAACATGTGAAACCATCTCTATTATTTCACATCCCTCTATAATCTCGCCAGCGCGGCTGGTGTATTCTGTATGTTTTCATTTCTATAGGGGAAATCTTTTCATGTTAAGCGAAAAAAATGCATGAAAATACATAGTTTTTCCAAGACCGTTGTATTATTATGCGTTAACCGATGTTTCTTCTTAAGCATTTTCGCGTTAAACGTATTTCACCGTTTAATCTTCTTAAATAAAAAAAAATGTTTCTCATACTTGCCCAAATCCACCAAAAAGACCAGAAGAAAAATATGTGATAAAATTATGACTAATATCAAGAAAAATAAATTTATAAATCAATTAATAAACCTCATTGGTAATTTTATTTGTTAGTGTAGAATTCTGTATAAATTTACAACTACAATTATAAACTATGTAGGATATGTTCACTTCGTTTGGGAATTTACAAATATATTTACAAATTTAACTCTCAATTGGTGTTTATATACTCATGCAAATTATTATTACATTTTAAGGTTTGTTTTTAAAATAAAAGAATTTTCCGAATTAATTGATATTCAATTTTCAAATAGAATGGATCAAAACTCAAATAAAAATATAAGTTTTTATCGAGTTAGTGAAAGTTGCTTAATACTTTAAAAAATTGCAGCATTGTATAAAGGCATATTGAAAATGCAAAGTGAATTACAGTTACATCTAAACGAAGGTCTCTTTATATAAGAATTTATTTTTAAATATTACCTTCTGTCTTGTAAAAATCACTTAAAATTTTGTCTGTTTAATGAACAAAGAAAATTTTGCAGAATATCTCACAATTATTTTGAGTTTAAAAAGAAATTTAAAGTGAAAGTATATTGTGAAATTTTAATGTATACAGTAATTCTTTTTCACTAAGAAATGCATTGTATTTACAGAAAATCTTGACATATTTCAGCGATTCATACAAAAAGAATACAGTTTGCAAATTTCTAATTTCCTGTTTTGAGAAATTTAAGTGGCTACAGATAACATTGGGTAAAGTAATCCTGTTAAAATTAGGGAAGAAGGATTTGAAATGAAAAGGATTCTCTTAAGTTAAAGTTTACCATATACATAAAATATTTTCTAGATAAATAATCATTATTGCAGAATATATTAAATTTTCAACAGAAGTAAAACTATTAACAAAACCGAAAAATAAATTTTAGAAAACAAATGAAAGTGCAAGCAAGAGTTATAACAAAATTTTAAATAGCTGTAATCCATTTTGTTTATTGAAAATGTCTAAAATAATCTTATACTTAGTTACCTTTATTGATTTATGCATACAATAAAAAAAATCTAGTAAAAATTTTAAAAAAATGAGAGGAAAATGTTATTTATTTCTTTGTAATATTCAAGCCTAATAAAACCAATAATATGTAAATAACATTTCCTTTAACAACATTTCATGAATAGAAGCAGCATTTATAAAATTTAGAACTTTGTATTTATGATTTGTTTTTTAAAAATAAAAACAAACTTCTCATGAATAAATTCCAAAATTAAGAATTTCAAGTAAAACAAAAATTAACAGCAATTGACTTTCAATTTACTAAAAAAATTTTGTGAATAAAACAATTGACTCGAAATTAATTTTTAATCTTTTTTTTTATGTTGGAGTATATACCAAAAAGTATATTATTTCGTTTCACATTTACCATTTAATTAATGTATTGTCTCTTCTTCAATTTCTTTTTAATAAAATTCAGAAAATACAAATTGAAAACTTGGGAAAAAAATGGGAAAAAGTAAAGAAAATAAAGCTTTATGTAATAGTTGAAAAATTTCAAATATTGATCAGGATTACACAATATAATTTTTTTGATGTTACCCCATTCTTTTATAACTTGGCATACAAAAGCAAATAATAAAAATAATGGGGAGAAATCTTTCTCATAGAATAAAATTAAAAATAATTTATTGATTGTAATAAAGTAAGGCCACTATAAAATACAACACAGCAAAAAATGTTATGAAATGAGTGACCCGAAGACATTATAAAACAACTCGTATGCAATAAATAAATAAAAAACCAGAATATAAATGAGAAAATCGACTTCAGAAATATTTTTTGAAAAAAGCTCTAAAAGTGCTAAGCACTTTGATAAACAACCAGGCAGGCTTGTTATTTAAATTTCACGATTCAGGTATTTTTCCAGTACGTAGAAATATATATATATATATATATATATATATATATATTTCTGTTTTATTCTATTAAGAATAAAAATAATATAAGAAGATTTGTAGGTTTTTTTACTAGCTCGAAGAAAAAGTAAAGCATATATAAAATACTTAAACACATATTAATTAACACTATCTAAATACCATAACGTCCATTTTAGTTATTATAAATCTCAAAAGCCACTGTAGAATAATAACCATAATTCACAAAGATATCTAAAGGGAGTAGTGTACTCTCCTTAATGGTTTATTAACCACTGCATATTTTTTTTAACTAACAACGAACTCTATGAAAGTAACTATCAGTATATATTAACTCTAAATTAGTTAATATATCCTGTTTAAGGGTTTGTATTATATATCTAAGACTGGTTACTTTAAAACTTGAAGACATATACCGAAATTATTTTTTGCAATCTGCATGCATTATAAAAATGAATCCCTTGTGATAGCAGCACTCTCTTTTGCTTTATTACATTTTAATACTAAGAAAATAAAATTTGATTGACGTTCACTATTACATGAGTTATTCTAAGGCGACGTTTATACTACAAAACAAAAATATCACATTTTATTTCTTATAGTTCTGATGTCTAGTACTAACATAATAAATGGAAAAAATGTAGAAAAAAATCATATAATACAGTCGGACCTCTATTTAACGAAATGGAGAAAATTCGTTATATACAGAGAACCGTCTTTCACAATAAACATATTATAAAACGCATAAAACAAATTTCAATTTCGTTAACACCATATGTTATTAAAAAAGTAATTATTCACACTTTTCAATAAAATTAATATCTATTTGTTTTATATATCTTACCCAGCAAAAAGAAATCTGCAAGAAAAACAAGAAAGAAAGAAAAAAAAACATGTGCAGAAATATACCATATACCAAAATAAATAATTTTACATTAAAATAAATATATTTTAAGGACATTTTCTAATTTTAATCCTAAAAGTAATTTTAAACATACCTTATTTCATAACCAGTAAATTTAAGCAAAAATTATCACTTGCGAAAATAAATTTAATTATTCATAAAATTTGTTAATTTTGTTTGAAAAATTAAGGAAGTTTTATTGCTTTTGGTAAGTTAAATGCCTGGTAAAAACCGGCTCAAGGTCATTGATCACCATAAAATGTTTTAAGAGAGAATAATTTGAAATGTCCAGAAATATTTTAAAAATAGGGAGAAAAAAAATCGAATCTCAAAAGAAAAAGTTCGTTAAATGGAAAATAAACTTCTTTATTTGGAGATTATTTTGCGAAAATAGTAAAATGGGCTTTTCTGGTTCCAAAAAAAAAAGTTCGCAAAACAGAGGTTCGTAAAATGGAGGTCCGACTGTATTTGATAATATGATAAGGCTATTTTACTACACACATTCTATGCTGAGATTATGAGTAGCCAAAAGGCTTTTACTCCAATACCTACGTTTTTATTTGTCCAAATTAGGAAAATAGATGTCTTTGATGAAATTTCATATCCACATTGGTTCTAGTAAAGTTTTTGCTATATTTTGTATCAGATATGTATTATATTATTTCTTGTTATGTAAAAATCAATTAATTTATTTTAGTACTACAAAAACAGGTGGATTATGAAGCAATGAGCCAAAATATACGAGTGTGTAGCAGTATTTTTCTCAGCAATCTCTTTCAAAATGTAACTACATGCCTTATCCCAATTCGAGCCAAATTTCTACCACAGTAGAAATACTGTATTCTTAGCCCGAATGTTGTAAAAAACAATCTAGAGGAACAACTCCTCAGGAAATTCGTTTTGGTTTGTAGATATTTCCCCTTTAGAAAAAAACATCTGTTGATAAACGTGCACGCCTTTGGCTGTTACGTACTCTACGTATCCACACCGGTTTATTCATCCCATCTCATATCGTTTTCACAAGGAAACCAATCTTCATACGTATCCATAGGTGAGCATCCTGTGTTTTGGTAATCCATATCGGGTGCTTTTGAGATGAAAGCACAAATATTCTAAATAAAGGAGAGATTACTGTGCGGCACCGAGCCTTCGAAAAAGAAGGGTGTTGTTTACGGCACGCGAGCAATTCGAATGTTGAATTTCATACCATCCTCCGACATTGCGCCATGGTGCCAAATGTTCTTTTTTTAAAACTTCTCTATTTTTATCAGCATATTCTCATCTCAACTCATCTCAACTCCACCTTCACGTTCAGGGCAGCTCCGTCTTAACACCGGGGCGTAGGAATGCGAAGGGAATAAAAAAGAATTTTTGATCCGGGAATGGGGCTCCTGATTGGACCGTTTTGGTGAAGAGGGCCAACCCTCGATGAGAGGAACAAAAAAATATGAGGGGGGCTTGGACAGTTTTAATTCGATTCGGAGGCGAGGATAGGACGCTCTGATTGGTTGGCAGGGGCGCCACCGAGGGGCGTGGAATTGCGCCGTGCCGGGGCGCAAGATCGGTGAGATCGCAGAGTGAAGAGGGGAGTTGAGAGAGCAGCGGCTGTTCTGGGTAGTCGTCTGTCGGGGATCTTCTCCCACCCTCGAAGATTCGTCTGCATTCCTACACAGGTGAGCGCAGACGATTTTTTTATTTTCTGTATCGATACTGTATTGATGCATTTTATATAAAATCGCTAATTATTTATAATTATATATATTTATTTCTAAGTAATTATTAATTTGAATTAAATAAATTTAAAAAAAAATAATAAATTTATTTATTTTTTTTCTAAATCAATCAATAGTTTTTGCGGAGTTCTTTATTTCACTTTTAAAGCATAATGATATGATATAATGAGGAATTTATCAGGGATTTTTGATTCCTTTTTAATACTGTGTGTGTGAAAGTTATTTTGACGTTTTAAAATCTATTATAATAATTATTTTTGCTCTTAATTGTTTCATGATTAATATGTTTCATGATATTTTCTTACACTGTGTATTATTCTTAAATAATTTTTTTTAAAAATTTTCTCTTGTTAATTTGCCTTTTAAAAAAAGCGAGTGTATTATAAAGATAGTTCCATGCATTTTTGGTGATAAAATTGTAATTTGAATGATTTATACTTTTATCATTTTTACGTATGTATTTTAAAGTATAAATTATGTATCTATTTACAAAATGGTGTTTAATAACATTACTAAATTTAAAACATCAAAAGCTAGAAAAGTTGTCATTTTTATAAAAATTAACAGGAGAATTTTCAATGAAACTGAATATTTTATGCTTATTTGTACTTTTTCTATGTGTGTGTTTTCAATCTATATCAGAATTGTCTTTTTAAATGTTTAGAATGGAATAAAAATTGATTCACTTCTCCAGAAACGTGCATTTAGTTCGTTAATGGAAATTCATAAATATTTATAATTATGGCAAAATTGGAGAGAAAAAACATTTTTTTAAAATTTTTTTCCCATTTTTACCATACATGCATTATTGAATAAAAATGATTCATGTGAATAATTTAAACGTGTGATTGATGAAGATGAACTCGCCAAAATGTCTTTAAAGGCTTCATAAAAATGAAGCTTTATACGAGCGACGGAATAAACGATAAACGTATGAAACAATTTAAATAAATTTGGATTTTGAAGATATATTCAAGGAGGATATAATTCTATTATTTCATAAAATTTTAATGGAAATAAACGAAATTGGAATTTTATGATAGTTATTGCGCGTCCAAAAGGCTCCCTTTTAATAATGAATAAAGAACTAATAAAAAAATATGAATGTGCTGTTAAGATGTTAGAAAAATGTCGTTATTCAATAACTATTCGCTTCTACTTTATTTTAAAAGACACATTTATCAATACTTCTGTATTTAACCCTTAAATGTGTGAATATTTTTATGTTTAATAATTAAAATTTGAAATCAACCGGGAAAAGGGCGTAGTTAACGGCAAAAGTAAAGGGGAAAAAACCGTAAGAAATTTTTTGCATCTTGATGTATTTTGCCATAAAAAAGCATTATTTTTATTGCATAAATTTATCAGTACTCGCAAAAATATTAGTATTATTTGTTACTCTTGTGCCGAAATAGCTCAGTTGAGAGAGCGTTAGACTGAAGGTATAGAGGTCCCCGGTTCGATCCCGGGTTTCGACAGAATGAACTTTAAGGTATCCGACTACGTTCGGAACCGTGATTTTGCAAAAGCGCGTAAATGGATAATATTTATGATATTTAGTGTCACTTAGAGTAGAATACATGTATATATAATTGTTTTAAGAACATTATGTGTGTGAGACAAAAAAAATTATTTAAATACAATATTTTGGCAAAAAATTAACTTAGAATAACCTTTTTTCCAAATGTTCTCCTTTTGTAAAAAAAGCTTCTATTGTATTAATATTTTGCCTGTATTCAGCTCAGACTTCTCTACAGAGGCTCAAATAGAATTTTTGAAATGCATAACTCGGAAGTCGGTTTATCCATGTTTTACGAAAACAGAAGGGAGAAATTTTAAGAAAATACGCCGATAATTATTTCAAATGGTTGTAACTTTGAAAATAACTTGAGTTTTTCAAAAATCATAGTTGAGCCTCTGTACAGAGGTCTGAGCTATAGACAGGCAAAATATTAATACAATAGAAGCATTTTTTACAAAAGGAGAACATTTGGAAAAAGGTTATTCTAAGTTAATTTTTTGCCAAAATATTGTATTTAAATAATTTTTTTGTCATAATGTCCTTAAAACAATTGTATACATGTATTCTAATCTAAGTGACACTAAATATTATGAAAAGTATCCATTTATGCGCTTTTTTAAAATCATGGTTCCGAACGTAGTCGGATACCTTAAGGCGCCCACCCGGTGTAAGGTTAGTGACGCTGACTGCGGAGCCGTAGGGCCTGGGTTCGAATCCCGGAGAAGGCATGGATGTTTGTAAATGTACAGTGCCTTCGTGGCATGGGGGTACTCTAAATAGCCGTCGAGCCGCAAGTCCTCTCGTGAAGTAGATGGAAGGGGAAGAGAGATGGGAGTTCCCTGACCACTCCCAAGGTATTCTCCCTTAAAATTGGGGTGGAATCGAGCAAAATTCTACTGTCACCTGCATGGTGCTCAAAGCTAAGGCTAACGACAAGCGTAAAATTCTAAACCTTAGCCGTGATGAAATTCGTGGACTTTGATTTGATGTATACTGTCGATCAGGTGGCATACGCAACAACTCTTACCTTGTTTCTACACAAAAGAATTTTTCCTATATGTTTTTATTACTTTTTGTATAAGTAATCGTAATTTGCAACACACGTTAAAATGAAATTGTATTCCTATAGCATAGGAACAATAAAAATTGTCACAGATAAAGAAATAAACTGTCAAAGGTTCTCGTTGCGTTCGGAAATGATAAAATAGTTTTTGTAACAATAAAATTGAAAAAAAAAAAAATGCATTGGTTACTACATAAAAAGATACGAAGTTTTCAACATACGATACAGATGCACATCGCTATACATTTATGGGTTAGACATTCCTGAGAAGGGAGAAATATTTATACTAGAGTCAACGGCTAAAATATATGTATAATTCTTTTTTTTTTATCAGTTCAACCTATTTTGAATCAGCATCTACTTATTTTCTGAAACGTATACTTTTTAGAAATTTGTTCGTTGAAAAGTTTGACAATTTAAAGCTCATTTGTAACAATTTTTTTAAAAAAAAGGTCATCTAATCGAAAAGAGAATAAACGTATCATTACGAGAACTATTTACTTCAGCAGCGCTATAACAGTCAACGATTATTGCTTATAAAATAGGATCAAACCTTTTTTTTTTTTTTACGAATTATTTTCTTTCAATTGATTTTTAAAATAAAAAATAAAAAACAAAAACGTTTTTTAATTTAAAAAACAACAACAGTGAAATAAAATCTAGACAAAGATAATCTTAACATGTAGAATATAAAATGACCTAGAAAAGTATCATTATTCAAAAAATAATTTTTCGCACATATTTTGAACTTATTACGTTCTGTCAAATCTTTTTATTAGAAATGGAGGAGCAGAATGAGCCATTTTTATATGTAGGTACTGAAAAAGTAGGCCTTCGAGTGCAAGGCTGTTCTACGTATTGACGGATCATGATTTGTAGCGGGGTTTTTTTGTGTGCCACAGAACAACGAAAAAGAATGCGTGACAGAGATAAATATTAATGTATGCGCTATTAATATTCATTCCGAATAATTTTCCATTTTTAGAGCTATTTACTGTGATTCAATGAATTATATACGACTTCCACTCGGTGTTGATGTAGATGCATTTCATAAAGTCCAATAAACATTTGAATATTTTATTATAATCACCACGTGAATCTTTTTTTTTTATTTTTATCAAGTTATGAATGTTAAGAGGGAAACAGGCACAATTTTTGTAAATAATTTTTGCCAGGGCATCTTAAAAATATCTTGGAAACTGATTGTTTAGTTGATAATAATTTAGAAAAGTTCTCCGATTAATTGTATTGAAATTCATTATTGGTATATAATAAGACTTTTTTTAAGTGTGTACAATATTTGCGATTGAAATCGGACGTAATTTTCTCACTGATTTATTTCCACTATGTGACCATCTTTGTCTTGCGCATGCGTCAATTTATAAGCAATTCTTAACTACTAGACTGCGTAGATTCGTGACACAAAAAAGACGCATTTACAGAAAAGAATGAAAATCATACGAGTGAGTACCCAAAAGAAACCGAAAACTTACTTTTTTAAAACTTATTTGTTCAATTTTTAAGCACAAACCTTTAATTCCCCTTAGAAGTACTCTCCCTTTGTAATAAAATACACTAATTAATCTTTTATCTCATTTTTCAAAACATTGTTTAACTTCTTTTTATGTTTGACATCACCTCCATTGTTTTTTCTTCCCCTTTGTACCATCAGCAAAACTCGTTCCTCTCATATCTTGTTTCATTTGTGGAAACAAAAGTCGCACGGAGCAAGGTCAGGGGATTATGGGGGAAGAGAGGAACAGGGGTTATATCAATTTTGATCAAGAGTTGCCGAACGATGGAGCTGTTTGTGCAAGGGCATCGTCAAAATTTGCTGAAACGAAGTCCAAGTCCTTTCCGACAGCCCTACAATTTCTTCAATGGTTCCATTGTCAATTCTTGATGATTTCTTGAGTATTTCTCACGTTTTTTCACCACTTTTATGTGTTTTGGCCATGGAAAAGAGAACAGAACTAGATTCGTCATGAAATTACATTTCACCATTTTTTAATTACGAAAAACTTCTTAATCACTCAAATTTTTCTCATAGCATCCTCCTTGTAGGTCATTTTTAACATTTCAAGAGTTTCTGTTCCGCTTGCTCCGAGCAAAAAGTCGAATTTCTCCACCCCTCATCATTCTTAAAAATCAGCCATTGCAAAAACGACGGTCACACTAAACAATTGTCACAATAAAGTGTACCGAAAGTAATACTTACCTTCTTAATGGACGGTACCAGGTTTATTGACTCAGAAATGTGTTAGCTTTAAAAACTCCTAGCGGTACTACAAAAACTCTGCCCGATAGTAAAGTTTCTTTTGAGTCCCCCCTCGTATGTATCCGTCGAGGGGTGTCTTCGAGTCTGATGCGTAAAAGGGTTGAAGCACGCAAAGTAAATTGGGGCTCAAAGTCTATCGCGTCCTTGGATGCAGTGAGTGGGGTACCAGTTCGATCATCGACCTCGTCATCTAGTCATGATTGACGGATTACGACCCGAGCAAAAATAGCCCGGAAAAAAATTCCATAAATATGCACCAAAGTGCTACACAAGGCGATATTTTCGTGTCTCCAAAATCGCAAAAACTGATATTCACCTGTTTGTACATTCTGTCTTGTAAAGCAGCAAACCGGCGCTAAGCTATTTATTTATCGGAAATTGTTTAAACATAGAATTAGTTTCTGGAAGATATTCTTGCTTTCTACAGACAATAGCGGGAGTATCGCGGGAAGAGTTATTATAAGCAAGTGTTAACAATGAAATTATGTGAATGAGGAAAATTAAATTAGACATGATTCTAACAGGCAAAATTCTAAAGAAATAAGTCAGCTGTTTTCGTAAAGGTAATTTAAGCAACTGGATTCTGGTTACTATGTAGTTTACTTGACTGGCTTCCAGATGATTTAGAATTTTCCAAATCCTACACACAGAGTATATATACATTTTGAATCAAGTGAGGGAGCCCCAGACGACGTAGTTCTCTCCAATATGCAAACTTATGCTTCGTATTCTTCACAAAGCGCACCCAACTCTCTACAGGGCGGCTCTTTAGTGGCACAAGCAAGTGGAAACGCCTGCTGAAGTACTTTTATACTTAAAAAAAATGTTACGAAATGGGGTCCTATTCTTTAACATTACGAGAAGATAGCCTGTGAAACGAAATAAATAAATTCACGTTAAAACTTAGATCAAGAGATTCATAATTTAACATATCAATGGGATCTTTTTGAAAAACTTACAGACTTCCCATGTGAAGCTTTATTTCAAATAATTTTAATCAGTGAAAGTAAAATATATTTACAAAAAAAAGAATAAGTAATCACAGACACAAGTACATCTTTCAAAGACTATAGTTTCCTTTTATTAAAATCACATTCAGTAGAAGTGAGAAAGATAACTCATATTCACTTATTTCGTAAAATCCGGCGTACAACGTGCTCGCGCCGCCGTTTTTACGATGGAAAGTGAAATATACGTGTGCAATGCTCTTATGTTTTCAAGCCCTTTATTTGAGACATCACTCCAAGCTATAGAAAAAGGTATTATTTTTTTTCTTCTTATAGAACTACAACCCTTTAAGTTAATAAAGAATGTCATTTCTTTTAAATAAAAATTATTTCGATGTACGTAGAAGTATATTTTTTTTCTATGCTCATCTTCGTTTTATTTTTAACCCTTTAACTGTGACATATATTTCAGAAAAATGGACCAAAAATGGAAATTTTTTTTGACTGTTTAATTTTACTCTTCCTATTATTATAAAAGTTAGAAAATGGTTTTTTTTTACAAAAATACAATTTTAAATGCAATAACTATTATATTTATATATATACACATAATTTTTACATATACATGAAAAGGTATAATGGGTTACACACACATCTTATTCAATTAGAGCAAATTAAACAAAATTTTGAAGCTAAATATAATATAACTTGTATAGTTATAAAATAAAAACATAGCAATATGATTTTCAATACATAATTTTACAAATCTTTTACAGTATGCCCAGTGGCGTAACGGAGAACATTTGTATATAGCTTGTGTGTAGTACCTGGTTTTGGGCCCACAAGTTGTATTTTACAAAGGGTTGGTACTTGGCAACAGTCAGGCTGTGGAGCCCCCTAGAACCTTACGACCCCCGCAATGTGGAGGTTGCCGGGGTGTATGTTACGTCACTGAGTATGGTATGTCCCAAAACAAGGTACTACACACAAGCTATATAATCACATTCTTTGCAATTAACTCGTATCTCACGTCTTATCACTAATATGTCCTCTTTTAGGAAAATAGTGAATTAAGTATACTAAAGTAGAAATGCCACACGGCTCGGGTTTCACAAAAATAGAAACGTTCATTTTCTCCTGGCCGAAATCAGTTCGGGCATCACAGTACTGCAAGTAGTAGTACCCCGATCTGTATTCGGGCGACACTGGCAAGGGGTTAAAACTCTCAGTTTTATACCCGGCGTATAATGTACACCCACAAATTTCGATCTTATTTTTTGTGTTAAAAGTGCGCGTTATAGACTGGATTTTAAAAGGTAATTGCTTTTTATTGAATCACTAAGAGGTTGAATAGATTATGCCTGAGCTCGTATTACCCTAGTTTTAAAATGATTATTAAGTTATTTTGTTTTCTTTTTCATATATCCCAAAAGTGCAGTATAAATGTTGACTTATAAGTAATAGCGACATAACTGCCAGAAACAAAATTTTGATAACTATAAACGACGATATACTAAAGTGTACTGAAATCAAATCTTTTTTTTAACTTCCTCGTATCTTTTTGAATTCCCAACAAATATTTATTTAAACCTGTTTACAAATTTTCTGGCGAAATTACATGAAATGCTTTAAAACTTAGAGCATACAATTATTAGGAAACATTTTATAGATCTAACTTATTCACCCGAGTTTCATTTAAATTTATTCCTATATTTCGAGAATCTTTCGGATTCGTAAATTTTCCAGTTTTATTCTTAAACGAGAAGGGCATTATTTTTCTTCCATTTTTTTCAAAAGAAAGGTCGTACTTTCTCGAGAAAGAAAGGTATAAATATTTAAATTCATTCTCACGTCTCTGAAATTAAATATTCTGTCTCGCGTCGCTTCTGTTCCGAAAAAAAAATCCCGTTTCCAATTCAAAAAAACAAAAAAACAAATATGAATTATTCTTTTATTTTTCCTGTTTCTCTACAAAGTCAAAAGGATTCCAACAGCATTTTTCTGTGCAGATGAGATAATTAACTAGATGTGTGTAAGACGCAAGCAGATTTTCTTCGTACAGATTAGCTTACAGAAATTCTTTTAAAATTGAAGAATTTACATGTTTTGTATTTTACTCGCGGAGAAATGGCTTGATCGAAAAGTAACTTACTTTTGTGTAAATGGTGCTAAAAATTGTCCGACAAAAAGGGTTGTGTAAATAGTCCAACAAAAAGAACCCTTTACGAATAGTGTAACCTAATTAAATATTTGAAAATTCAAAGTCAGATAAAGGAAAATATTTCTAAGTGGAAAAAAGTTCTATCCAATGAATTGTTAAAAAAAAAGTATTGACGATATTTCTTAAGTACAGAAACAATCTACTTATAAGCACGTGCATATTGAATGGCATCATCCATTATGATAGCATCTATATACAGCCAAACTTCCTTTTAAGGATCCTCTATTTTGCGAATATTTTCCTGGAACCAAGAACATTTTACCATTTTCTTAACAAAGTATCCTCCAAATAGCGAAGTCTATTTTCTATTAAGCAATTTTTTTCTCATGTAATTCGATTTTTTCCCCTTCCCTATTTTTAAAATATTTCTGAACATTTCAAGTTATTCTCTCTTAACCACACATTTTATGGTGATCAATGACCTTGAACTGTTTTTGCCAGGCGTCTAACTCATCAAGAGCAATAAAATGAATGTAATTTTTCGAACTAAAAAAATCAAACAAAATAAATAGGTTTTATTAGTAATTAAATTTACGGACGCATACACAGTGATGTATGCTTAAAATTACTGTCCATAAAAAAAATGCATGTTTTAAATTACTTGTAGGCTTAAAATTAGAAAATGTCATTAAAACTTATTACTTTTAATATGTGAAAAGTTACTTTTTTCAAAACTTTTTTGTGTTTATGGATTTAAAATTTGTTTATGTGGTCTATAAAGTATATCAAAAAATGAATATCTTTTTAACGAATTTTCCACACAACGAAATTTTTTTTCGGGATTTAGCGACTTTGTTAAATAGAGATGAGAATGTATATAATGGAGAAAAGCTACTCCCTCACTCATTACGATATTTCTGGAACTATTAGACTTGAAATTCGATAGGCATGTTCCCCTTTCATAGAGTAGAGATCCTTTATAAAAAGGGCTTTGCTAAAATCGACCTACAAGGGGCGTTATGGTTAAAAATTCCTGTTTTTAAACAGCTAGATATACAGACTTGAAATTTAGTAGACATGTTTTTTGTTTGTTGAATATAGATCCGCTAAGAACGGATTTTACGGAAATTAACTCATATGGAGGAGAACGGGGATTCACGGGGACGTAATGACAAAAGAACTCCCATTTCGGACTACTAGACCAACAGTAATGAAATTTGGTGTGCATGTCTCTTTTGCTGAATTGAAATCCCCCTAAGAACGAGTCTTCTGTTAATCGACTTCCAAAGGTGATTACTGGAGCTTATTGATAAAAAAAAATTCCGTTTTTGAACAAGATTTAGAATTGAAATTTGTTTACTTTATAAAGTAGAGATCTACTATTGATGGGTTTCACGGAATGGGGTTAGTAGAGAGTAAAAGACAATTACGCATCAATTTTGAAAATTATTATTTACTAGTCATGTCCTTTTTAAATCAAGAGGCGAGAGAATATTTTTAATGCAATTGAATTAGAACATGGATATCAATAATTTATAAGTATATAAACTGTATATATTAATACAATGTCATGAAATAGCCAAAGAAGCGGGTAGGTAACGGCTAGTATTCGTATAAATAGGGTTGGTCACTTATTAAAAGGTCCAAAATATTGAGCTCTTTAGGCAATAGTATGTGACGGCTTAAAACTCTTGTTGAGGTCCCCCTTCTGCGACCCTTTTAAGTTGACAGTATACGTTGTCTAACACTTGTAAAAACAGTAGCAAATAAATATGTGTGTCTCACGTTCTCACAAATCAACTCGACCGACTGCCTCCTTTTCACTTAATATGAAATGGAGGCCTATGACCTTGGATTGTAGACACGAAGAATGGTCATTACATAGTAATGTACGGTTTCCAGTTGGTATATAGTTCTATCCCGGGTTCAGTTGACCCATGCCCATCTTGCATCCAACATTTAGCTAGTTATAGCTGATGGCTGACGGGTCGACGGCTTAAGCTAGTGGTCGATAACCTATGGCACGCGTGCCACATGTGGCACGTGGTACAATTCTCAATGACAGTTTGCACTACTATAAAAATTTGTCAATTTTTGAGTGGATGGAAGTTGATAAATTTGTAATAGACCTCTCTCTTATTTGACAAACATCTTCAGAACTATGGCCATTAATATAACACTAAAGATAAATTTACAGCTATTTTGTAAATCAATAAATGTCATTGCTGGAGAGATTCAATTATTTGAAGAGAGAAAATTGCATGTACTCTGCTTTACGCATATGGATCAACGCTTCTATATAAGTAAAAGCTCTTTCCTCATATATAAAGTATTTTGAGTCTGCAAAGCAATTGTTTAACAACTGGATGCTCAGAATCGTGTCAAATTGAAAGTCATTTATTATGTAACCCTGATTTTGCGATATGAAAGTAGAGCAGTACAAGCACTAGGTTCATATTAAACTTTTATTTATTTTTTAATTTAACTGCTCGTATAATGAAGGAAATACTTATATTTTATGTTGTCTGTTTCTTATTTTAATAAATATATTTAAAGATACATATAATATATGTAAAACTTTTTCTTATTTTTGTTGAAGATATATTTTTTTATGCTGAGAAAAATCTTTACATGATGTCAAATTAATATATAATAAAATTGTAAGCCTCCAACTCTGCTTGCATTATGGCAGGAATCGAAGGGTCCTGAATCCTATTAGTAGCTAAGAGGTTGGCTTAAGCGAAAACATCTAAAATATTTCTTAGGGGAGGATATCATGATTTTCGTATACAGTGGAACCTTTTTACACGACTTGTTTTGTGCGATTTTATTTTTGCACGAGTTATTTCGTGCTGTATAGGAATTTCAACGCCATTGAAATGTTTTCTATCAATGTACATAGATACAGTTCAAGAATCTCTGTTAGTTGGTTATAAACAGTCTCGCGACAATGCACGTTTAATTGCTTTCTCACAACGCACTAGCAGCACGCACTTGACTGAAGACGAAACTTTCAATGGAAGTGACATTATCAATAATTAAACAGATCATGAAGACGAACAATAAATACTGGATTTTTTTAAGAACAGATAAAATGTATGCTGGGATCCAGCTTTCCAACAAACCGGAAAAGCATTTTGTAAAAATAGATACCCATTCTGAAGGAGTTAGAAGTTATCATAACGTTTACAAACCCACCAACCGTCGTCACAAAAACATATTTACTTTCTGATGTCAAAAAATAAATCAACTAAAATTGTATCTTTAAGTGACGAAAGCGATTTTGAACTAATTCATCACAGGAAAATACGCGCTTTGGATTACGATGAATAGCAGTGAATTATGTATGTGCATTTTGAAAATGTCTGCATATATACAATGAGAAATTAAATGTTTTTAAAATGTTTCCATGAGGAATTTAATTATTTTGTTTGGAAGTACGTTCTCTTAAGGCTGTTTTCGGCAAAAGTACGAAAGCCTGAACTAAACGCGGAGCACATTTTCAGACAGAAAAACGCCTCAATTTCCAAGAAAATTTGCAACCTTATAAATCATACATCTGTTAACAATATAGTGTTTCTAAAATTTCAAAAAATTCCGTGAATATTATTTTTTTTTCATTTTAAAACATGAAAGGATAGCTCATTTAACATTACGGTATAGGATAAAAAACGCTAAACACATTTTATGCCAGAAAAAATTACTCAAATCAGCCAAAAATGTGAAATATTACAAAATATGTTAATCTCTATGCCACACAGAATATAATATTAATGTTTCATTTCTTTTATATTTGAAAAAATGTTACTAATTCGGGTCCTAGTCTTTAACATTAGCCGAAGACAGCCTTAAGTTTCGTAAATAATTGACATAATTCTTAAGTTCTATTTTTTTTATGCGGTCAGTCTCCACCGCATAAAAAAAGTTTCTGTCGTTTGTTGACAAAGTTATTAGTTATATGTAAATATTTATGAAATATTTATTTTCGCATTTTTTATGCGGTCCTTATCTACCTCACAAAAACCGTTTTTACTGTATTGCATTGGATTAAAGTCACTGAAAATGATTTTCACGTTCACTGTGAGGATCGCTGTCAGGGGAATATTACAAAAGGTATGAACAGAATTGAAATATGCCTAGACGCGGGTCAATGCGAATAGAGAGATCCTTTTTAACAGACGAGGACAATTCAACGGATTTTCGTAACTTCTCATATAGTGAACGTATCCTATTTTCGAAAATGCAACAGCCAAGAATAATTTAAGCACATAAGTAACCATGTATACTTTAAAAATATTGAAATCACATTTATATAATATCGCACATGTAAAATCCAATCTTTTCAAAATTTACATTATGATCACATTTTTAACTTTTCTGGATGAATAATGCTTCAATGCACATTTTGTAAATATACGATATTTATACGGAATATAGGAGGAGTCAATGTCTAAAAGAATCGTTTATAAGTTAGTCTAAGATCCCATAAAGACTCTTCGGTAGATACACTAAACTAACCTTTCAAAATTACTTAGAGTGGAGAATGTGCGCCTTTAAGTATGTTTGAAAAAGTTTGGATTGCGACTGTTATAAGAAATGAAGAAGATAGAAATTTGAAAGTTGGGTGATCTTTAATGATAATATACTATCTGTTGAACTTTATATGCGAATATGTAAAACAGGAAGAATTAGGAAATAGAATTTAGGATGTTATACACACAATTTATCTATCCTTATAGGGATGTGGAACATGATTATAATCAAAGTTGCACTTTCAGAATGCTGTAAAAAAGAACCACTTCTCGGAATGATTTCAAATTTGAACTGAATATATTTGAAAAAGGAGAAACGGTATGGTATAAGAAAAAATTCGTTGGCATTTTCATCGTTGCTTTTTGTTCGATTGTTGGCCCAAGGACAGTTAAAAACCCGATTTTTCCATCCGATGTGATGTAACTTTTCCATGGTGGATGGGTTTTTCTCTAACAGTGCAACAACTGTTCAATGGCTTAGAAGTCACTTTTTGCATCAAATCATGCACACTGAACTTTGCAGTTGGTTTAATGTGTCGAGGCAAAGCCGTCGTAATATGATTCAAAATGCTACATGTAGCCGAATCCACTTTCGTTATGAGGCTTACGTCTCCAGGCCATTTCTCTTTTG
>BMAV01004421.1:177542-221586 GCA_019973955.1 Trichonephila inaurata madagascariensis | reverse complement strand
TTAGCTAAGGTTAAAGTGTATTAATACCTTCATATAGGTTTTATAGAGGATCTTTTCTGAAGTCACAATTTCGTCGTTAGACTATTAATAACTTCTCAGAACCTTCACTAAAAGAATTTCTAATCATTCTCACAGGAAACCTCCTTAAATCCTCTCTCTTCTATTCACTACAATTATATTTTATATTCAAGTAATAATTATATACTTGAATGTGTATCTCAATATCTGCACAAGACGTGGTTCTCGAATTAACCCATAATAATGATGGCCCAAGTTTGCGCTTTCAGAATTGGTTGAAACTGAATTTTTAGACTTATTTATGCATAAATAACATTATATAAGTGATTTTAAAAAATTACATTTATTTTTATTAGAGTTACAAGATGTTGTGTGCACCTTTTCCTCTTATTTTCAAAATTTTTAGGGATATTACGATCTGAATGGTCTTTTCGGACAACGTTCAAAATTACATTTTGGATAGCAAATGGTCTTCTAATGTGCGAGACAGTAGGTACATTTATCTCTGCATTTGTTCACCAAACAAACGGCGATGGATTTCTGAAAGTCTAATAAACTCATCCTTTAGGTCTCTAGAGGGCCTATCCTAGCAGTTGTGCAGCACATGCACTGCACACGGGCGACCAAAGCAAGGAGTGGCCGCAGGCCGCACATAGTTCTATCAACCAAGCAAACCTTTTGGCGAATTTCATATGATAAGTCTAATAAATATGCTGAATTTTAAATAGAGTTATTGAAAATTCAAAATAAGGCCCATTCTCCCAATGGCATAGCATAATTTTTTTAAAAAATTGAATATTAGTGCACAGTGTGTCGGTTCACACACACACATTCCATTAATGTCTACTCTTTACACACATCTTTCATTTGACAACAAAATTCGTGGCACAACCTGCAGTACTACTATATAAAAGGTTTTCTTACTTAGCGGCGCTGGCAGCGTTCTGTAGATCGATGCTCAACAAGGACATTTTTAAAATGATGTTTGTGAAAGTTGCTTTGCGAGAATATCTAATAGGGGGATTTTATTACGTAAGATATTTTGAGGTGTTTAAATTCAATATGCATTGGGGGAAATTAAAAGTTTTCCACTAAATAATACCCTTACAATTTAGAAAAACAAGTAATACAAAATTTTTTTTAAGTCGCTAAGATCGCTAAGTCGCCAAAAATGATGCCAACGTCGCTATATTTGTAATTCTTTGAATAATTAGTTTTAATCCATTAATTTTCATTAATTATAATTAAATTACTGTATTGTCATCCAAAATAATCATGTATAAAAAATTTCAGCTCAATGGAGCGCTTTAAATTGTATTTTATTAACGATCCACCAAGATAAATAAATATATAGAGAGTGTGAGCTAATAGTAGGAATTGAAAAATAGAGGTAAAAAGAGATCTTTGTGTCTATTTGCAGTTTTATTAATATTTTACTTTTCACTCTTATACAAGCAGATGAGTTTATAACGTCAAGTATTTGTCAAAATATGAAAAATTCTCTACAGTGGCAGCACATTAGGTCCTTGCACGCGTGCGGCCGACACCCTAGGATCGGTCCTAGACTGTCAATACAGCCACCAAGCTGAAATATCATCATCTATCCAATGGAAATACTCTAGGGCTTCTTCCACTGTTAAACATCGTCTTTTTCCAAGCGCAAATTTATCTGGAATAAAAAACTCGAACTTACAGTATAAAACATATCGAAGCGCACAAAAATCCCAAATAACACTCATTAGACTAATGTTGTGTTTTCGCAACATTATTAAAAACACGAATTTTGGAGCATAAAAACAATACCCTCAGATTTTTGAGTCTCTGGCCGATTCAGCAGAAAAATTGTTGAATCACTTCTTTTCCTTCAAAACATGAAAATAAAATCCCTTGATTTAAGTGGGAAAATCTTGCTAAATGAAAATAAAATTAATTCATCATCAAGAATTAAAGTACGAAAAATAAAATTAAAAATTTATCTGTATCGAAAAATAAATAGCACAACCTTAAAAAAAAACTTAAAATTTACTGTTTCGTTTTTGCAACGTGAGTCCTACATGGGTTTAAACAAGATCATAAAGTAGCTCCATAGATTAGTTAAAAGGAAAAAATTAACTTCATTTGTTAGGTGCAAAGCCCGGGATAGAGCATTCGCTTGTGATAATTAAAAACTTAAAATGCATTGATTTTTGTGGTGAAAATTAATGCATTGTAATACCTTTTCAAATTATATTTATTTATTGAAGAGATTCGAGAAAAAAAATTCTTATTTTTCGATTAAAATGCCATGAACCGAACCTCTATCCCATTTCCTCTCCCGAAATTTGACGATAAAAAGTCCTGGTTCTGGAAATAGAGAGACACAATCTCTAAAAGCATTCGATGGACATCCAAAGATTGTCGAAAACGATAGATTCGTAAATATTTCTCCGGAAATTAATCTATTTGCTCTCAACGACATTTGGTGCAAAAATGTTGCTTCTAAAAATGACCGTCACTTCTCTTTAACCAACATTTATTTTAGTCTTCCTATTGTGGGATCTATTTTCTGTCTTCATTTCAAAAATAACTATTTTCTAAGATTCTCGCCAAGCATTACACTTGCTTCGAATTGGAATTATTCGAGGGAAACAATTCTGAATCGAAGAAGTAGTATATATGATATTTTTGTATTTTGTTGCGAACCCTCATGAAATATTTTAATTTTATAAAATTGGGGGGGGGGGCGAAATAGAGTCCCAACTTTATTCATTATACTAATATTAACAAATTTTTAAAATATGTAATTTCCAAAATATGTTCAATAAAACAGAATAAAACAAAATAATAGATTTTTCATACCTTTAATAAACTTCATAGAACAACATAATTGCCATCACTATGTAAGACTTTTTACCAACGTCATGACAAACTGTATATCCCATTTTTAAAAAATGCCTTAGCCCTAGAGACGAAAAATTGAATCAGTGCTTGTCAGATATCTTCGTTTCTCGAATATTTTGCCCTGCAAGGTATTTTGTAAGAACAGAAATAAGTGATAATCGGAGACTGCTAGGTGCAGGGCAATAGAATTTCTCAACCTAGCTCTGCGAGTTTCTGACGAGTCCCCACTGCAGCATATTAAAATTTGTCGGCCTTTTTCTTGAAGTGCTATTTTTCAATTCCTACTATTGGCTCAAACTCTCTGTATATTTATTTATCTTGGTGAAATTTTCAATCGTTAATAAAATACATTTTAAAGCGATACATGATTATTTTGGATGGCAATACAGTAATTTAATAAAAATTAATTGATTAAAACTAATTATTCAAAGAATTACAAATACAGTCATGTTGGCATCCTTTTTGGTGACTTAGCGACTCTTTTGGCGACTTGTGTCAAAACCTGAAAAGGTTTTTTTCTCACGTTTTAAAGCATTCCGTTGAACTAAAATTTAATAGACACAATTGTTTTGGATGACAATAGGATACTTTAATGACAATAAATAAAAATGAATTTCCACTTAATGTTGTGATTTTTTCCTATGTATATACCTATATTTATATTAATTGTAACTATTTAATAAAAAAAAGCTAAAATAAAATTTTTCTTTGTTGATCTAAGTAGGAATTGACTTAATTTTTTATATATATTACTTGTTAAGCTATCCATTTGCTGACAGTACCTCTCCGAATTTAGCTTTACGTGCGGTTTCAACAGTTGAAACTCTATTGGTCCTTGAATGTCCCACCCTATACACACGATTCCCTTACTCAGGCCCAACATCCGCTTAGGAGTGAAGAGATCCCTTTTCTTTAGAATGTTTTCATACGTAATCCACTTATCATTCCTAATCATCTCGTCTAGTTTATAAAGGGTTCACACTTTTTTCCATCGAAACAGATGATGAAACGATCATTCACCTTATGTGACACCCATCTCTAAGATTTTCAATCATCCTAATTTCGGAATATGGTCCGAAAAGGTTTGTTCAACTGAATCAAGTTTTCTCGCGATCTCTGATGGTGTCAAAAGAGGATTTTGACAGTATCGTCGTCGATCAAATATAGTCTCTCAGAGCGTTACTTCTCAGAAAGATCGAGATGGCCTACGTGAAGTTTTTTGAACCATCTTCTGCATGCTCTATTTAGAAACTGTACCTTCGCCTAATACTTTCAATAAATAGCGTAAATGAACTTTATCAGTGGTCATAGGTACACGAGAGCGTCCTAGTTAATGTTAACAAGAATCCTCCTCGTTTTATAGTTCATTTGTTAGGTTAGTATGTATGCATTTAGTGATAGAGAGTCAAAGGAGTATTCGATGCTTGTTGTAATTGGAACGTACAGAAATTTCTGGTAAACTCCTCATATATATAGTAACTCGGTAAAATACTTTCTTTTGGGTGGAAGGAGGGAGGGAGAGATAAAAAAGTTTGCCCATCACTGTTATAGATAGTGAGAGAGGAATCGATACAAAAATAATAGTAAACCAAAAATTTATAGTAAAGAATTGAAAAAAAAATCCAAAATATGAATAATAATTATTAAAACTAATTAAAATAAGATATTCTCTTTTTTATCGAAGTATAACAGGTGTATTAGCATTCGGTAATAACAAATACCAATGATTAAACAAAAACGGGGAATTATTTGATAGGATAAGCTGAAAGCGACATTGCATTTTTAGCAACGAACTTAGCAGTTTTTGCAATTTCAATGAACACATTTCAGATACAAACAGTATATTTCATTGAAACACCATTACGAACTTTTAGTATTATAGTCACGTATGTTTTAGAATTTCATTTGCCGACTATCTTGACCCGAGACAGTCCCTTATTTTTAAAAATTCAGCGGAACTTAATCGCACAAAATTGAACCTGTGAACAATGATTGATGTCGAATCTTTCCATCTACGTGTAACGGATAATTTCCACCTTGGGTCCCACACATAAAACTAAACACGGCCTCATAACACCTTGACCCTCACGCACAGTGGCAGTGAAGAAGTGCGTCGCGTGTCTGCAGAATAGGGACCTAAGAATAAAGAACCATTACTATAATTAAGGCCTGACTTTAAACGAGTGTTATAAATCTCGCAGGAAAGAAAAATAGGCATCCATTCCTGTACAGAAGAGGAAGGAGATGCATCGTAAAAATAAGCAAATATATGAATGTTGCATTAAACAGTATGCCGGCCATTTCGCCGATGTCATGAAATTAGAGCTCTTTTTCTGTACTTTGAATTACTGTAATGAAGGTTACCATATAATTGTGTTTATCCAACCGTAAAGTGTATGCCATAGCTATAAGAACATTCAATTTATTTTTCGTTACAAAAACTTTTGCTTTAAAATCTTTGAAAACCACAGTATTCGAAACAAATGACATGAAATTGCTGTTTAGTGAATTTTAATTAATCACGGGTTTGAATTGAAATTTTTATTTTTATTTCGAAAAGCTATTCAATGATAATCTCTAAACAACAATAGCATCAATACATATAAGTGTCCATTTGACTCTGTATATATATCTATTACTATCTATTATACTTACTTATCTATTATAATTAAAAACAGCATGAAAAGAAATAACATACGATTCAAAGAACAGAAATTTTTTCAAAAAAATATTCCTTTTCTTTTACCTTAAGGTATCCGACTACGTTCGGAACCGAGATTTTAAGAAAAGCGCAAAAATGTGGATAACTTTCATGATATTTAGTGTCACTCATATTAGAATACATGCATAAAATTGTTTTAAGGACATTGTGACAAAAAAAAAATTATTTAATTACAATATTTTAGCAAAAATTAACTTAGAATAATCTTATTTCAAAATATTCTCCTTTTGTGAAAAGTGCTTCCATTATAATAATATTTTACCTGTATAAAGCTCAGACCTCTCTACAGATTCTCAACTAGAAGTTTTAAAAAATTCACATTATTTTCAAAGTTACCACCTATTGAAATAATTATCGATGTTTTTTTCTTAAAATTTATTTCCTCTGTTGTAGTAAAATATGGATAAATCCATTTCTAAGTTATATATTTCAAAACTTCTAGTTGAGCCTCTGTAGAGAGGTCTGAGCTATAAACAGGCAAAATATTATTATAATAGAAGCATTTTTCACAAAAGGAGAACATTTTGAAAAAAGATTATTCTAAGTTAATTTTTTGCCAAAATATTGTATTTAAATAATTTTTTTTGTCAAAATGTCCTTAAAACAATTTTATACATGTATTCTAATCTAAGTGACACTAAATATCATGGAAATTATCCATTTATGCGCTTTTGCAAAATCACGGTTCCGAACGTATTCGGATACCTTAACGATTATTTTTCCAAAAAATCATTTAAGAAACACAGAAATATCGTTATGTGTAATTTTATATTTTCTTACAAATCATTTGGTTATTTATTTTCAATACTAAATTTGTTTGAATCATTAGTTGCAATATTTAATTGATATTTGTGTCTGTAACTGATTAAAAATTGAGAAAAGAATAATTCTAGTTATAGAAGTTCAGTACTTGTGAAAAAATATGTATATTCAAGGGAAAATTTTCACTTTTCGCTTTCAAATTTTATGCGTCTAAATGATTTAAAATTTAGATTAAGTTTAAAAAAAATTTAAATCCATTTTTGTTTGGAAAGTTGTGACTTTGTAAATAATAAATGATGTTTATCGTATTTTGATAACTTATTTAATATCCTTTTTATCAGTATTGTGCTAAGCTTCATGCATCTCACAAAGAGTAACACTTGCTAATATTTTATTCTAACAAATTCAAAATAGTTATATTTTTTTTTTATTTTAAAAATTGAAAAATTACATTTCTTTTATACATTCGAGTCACTTTTTTCTTTCTGAAACATGCTTATTCAAATAAACCTCCATTCACTTTTTTTCGAAAATCTTTTTTCTCTCTTCCTCAAATGCCGTGAGATCCCTTGAAGAAATTTCAAAGAATGGCTGGAAATTTTTTTATCCAGGTTAAATGAAAGCTGAATGAAAAGAAATAATCTTTTATGTGAAATCACGTGACTAGAAATAGAAAGTGTTCCCCTTTTTACCGTGCTTTGTAAATTTGGATGTGTCAGCATTTTGTTTGACTTACACTTCTATGATGGAATACGAAACATTTCCACTGAATGTGAGAGTTAAGCTATGTTTCTTTTGTTCCAAAATAAATAAAATTAGTTTATATAAATTCGAATTCAAATAAAATGAGCCAAGTAACATTTTCTTTAAATATTTCTAACCACCAAACATTCGGAATACAAGTTTATTCAGTTTACCACCAAAGAAAGCTGCGTTTTTATTATGCTTTTAAGACATTTTTTTCATTTAAAAGTATCTCGTAAACTCGCCAAAATCATCTTATAAATTTGCGTAATTCACATAAGTGTGTGCAGATAAGTATTTTGAAAACGTGCGCCAATTTTCATTTCTTTAAAATAGTAAAAATTGTACATATTAATTGTACTATTACAGTAATAAGATAGCGCGATAAAATATTTCTCATCAGTTTTCAAACGTATAGTATTTTAAATCGTTTTCCATAATTATTTGGTCTAATGAGTTACTTTTTAGTTAAGGGGGTCCAGCACTTAAATTTCTAAAAAATTATCGATTTTCACTTTTTTTCTATTTTTTAAAAGTTTAAATATTTCTGTTTAAAATGATAAATAATATGAGGAAATATGATAATTAGAAGTATTTTTATTATTATTTTTTTAATGAAGCTACTCCTTGACGCGCATCAAATGCGCTCTGCTAACAGGGGGAAAAAAGTTAAGAGATGGGAAAAGCCAAAGTGGTCTTAACCGACTCACCGACAGTTTAATATCAAAAATTCAAAGATATTATAGAATGGCTATTAGAAATAATATCAATGATCTACACAGCATGAAAACTACTGTTTGGGCTGTTTATTTTCATATTCTGTCTTCAAACGAGAGCCCTCAACATGGACTGTGCCCTGAGATTACAAATGCTTGGTGCAAGTTTCAAAAGATAGTGACTTTCGTTACATTCAGCTTCTATGTCATAAACACATACACACGTGCCATATACCATAAGGAATTAAATGAAGCCACATTTTAGAGATCTATGTGACCCTATTTTTTTTATTGAGACACATGGAAAGACCCAGAATCCAAATGAATCAACTGATAACACCATATGGTCAGTGATTCCAAGGTCTTAATTTTAGAATTAAAAACTCTAAAATTAGGTGTAAATATGGCTATTGCAAGTTCAATATGAGTCATGTAGAAAAATTAATGATCTTAAAGCATTGTGATAGTGAACCAAGTTATAAATGTGTGTTATGTTTCAAAAAACTAGATATACATAGGATTCGTGCAATACAACGAAAGCAACTTGAGATCCCAAAAAAAAAGACAAAATTGTTAAAAATAAAGAAAATAAGAAGTATTTTGTACGAGCAGAGAGTAAAAAAATGCTTCATATGCTTCTGGAAAGTATTAAAAAAAGTAAATGCTCAAAAAATTACAAACTTACACTTTAAAGCCTGTTTTCTCAAAACGTAATATTTTTCTCTTTATATACCTTTTTCTCAAAAACAACTTATCATATAAACCTCAAATTTTTAGTGAGCAGACTTTCAACATGCTTACATATTTTAATGGAGGGAATTAGATATATCTAGCAAACTATTATAGATATGAATTTTTTAAACTAAATTTTAGGGAAAAAAATTGGACAATTTTTAAAAAATTCATAATTAATTTTTAATTTTGAATAAAAAGACAAAACCCTCCATTAAAGTGTTATTAATGGAACACATAACCTACTGTAAAAAGTTTATCCATGCGAAAAATGTAGTTTTTGAGAAAAAGATTATCCAATTTAGCATGGGCTCCTATGGAGGTGCCGGACTCTCTTAAATGGGTACCAGAATATTTGATCCAGGTGATTTTTTATACAGTATTTAATAAATTACTCCTTTTTTTATTAATTAATAAAATTTCATAACAATAAAGTATTAAAATAAAATAATTTATTACATTTAATAAAATTTTTAGTTAGGTGTATGTTATCTAAATACCCAACTGTAGGAAAAGTTTTTCCTTTTTATATGAGTAATGTTTATTGGACAGCCAGATTTACAGGGTAATTATAATTAAAGTTTCGCTTTCAATAATGCTGTAACAAAAGAAAAACACTGCTCAGAATGACTTCAGTTTTGGGATGATTAGACTTGAAAATATATGAAGAAACGGGGAATGGCATAAGAAAAAATTCGTTGGCGTTTTCACTATTGCCTTTTCTGCAATTTTTGGTTCAAGTGCAAGTACAAAGCAGCTTTTCCTATCCAATGTGGGTACGACGTAGCCGTGGTGGATGGAGTTTTCAATAACAATTCAATGATTTAGAGTCGTTTTTTCGTCAAAAAACCGGAACAATCCTACACATTGCAGTTGGCATAACGTGCCATTCAAGCCAAAACCATCGTAATTGAATTCAAAATGCTGTACCCGAATCCGCTTTCGATTTGCCGCGCTCTATTAATACACTTTGGAACTTTTTCTTCTTATGCCCTTAATTTTCAACCTTAAATTTTTCATCTTTAATATTTTAAATAACATGGTAAGCTCTATTTTTTAATGCTCAATCAACTCCCAATTTTGAAGATAGGGGATGAAGACCTTTTCGAAGATCATGTGCCTCATCGACCATTCTAATAAGTTCCTGTGCCATATCGTTTCTTTTTTTTACCACATTTATAAACAGGAACTTAAATTATTACCAACTTGTAGAATATGGTTATTCTCCTGAAACGCAATAATTCATTATTATGATTATGGACTTGACTTGTACAAGTTATGTTGCTCTAATAGTATGTTGTGTGGATCTTAAGTTCTTGTAGTCACAAACCTTCAGAGGTGCACTAATAGTTTAAACATTTATATTTTGTACCTGATTTTAAATTCACAAGACTAATGAGGAGAAGTAAATAGCTGTAAACCTTAGTTTGATGGAGAAAATATAATTATGCAATTAAAAATGAAAAAAAAAATAATAAGATTAAGCTATAACAACTAAATAATTCATTTTTAACAAATAATCCTATTCAGAGTTAAATACGCACAACCAGTGGTGAACACATACCATTCTTAAAGAGTGGGGGAGGGGCATATTAAAAAACGCAGACAAAAGCAACCAGGAGTCATATCTCAATCAGAAATGGGGTTTTTTTTGGTGTGTAGTAAAGTTGATTAATTTAATAAAATCGATCTAAAAACATGAAGTTGTTAAAAGTAAGAATTTATCTCAATCAAGAAATAAAATGAAAAAAAAAATAATAAAATTTTTTAAAAAAAAATCTTTTTCATTTTTTAGCATATGTGTAAAGTAATTTTTAAGCTTCAAACTCGTACGAACATAAATTTAGCTTTTCACATTAGAAAATATTTTTTTCTTGCTGGATGTTTTAGCTTTAAACAAGTAATATAAAAAGAAATTAAGTCAATTTCTACTTAGATCAACAGAGAAAAATTTTATTTTAGTTACTTTTTATTAAATAGTTACAATTAATATATATATGACAGAATCGCAAGATTAAGTGGTAATTCATTTTTATTCATTATCATTAAAGTATCGTATTATCATCCAAAACAATCGTGTCTGTAAAATTTCAGTTCAACTGAATGCTTTAAAACGTGAGAAAAAAAATCTTTTCAAGTTTTGACCCAAGTCGCTAAAAATGAAACCAACGTGACTGTATCTGTAATTCTTTCAATAATTACTTTCAGTCAATTAATTATAATTAAATTATCGTATTTTTACACAAAACAATAGTGTATAGAAAATTTCAGCTCAAATGAGCGCTTTAAATGTGAGGAAAAAACCTTTTCAAGTTTTGACACAAGTCGACAAAAATGATGCCAACGTGGCTACGTATTTGTAATTCTTTAAATAATTAGTTTTAATCAATTAATTTCTATTAATTATAATTAAATTACTGTATTGTCATCTAAAATAATCATGTATATAAAATTTCAACTCGATTGAGCGCCTTAAAATGTATTTTATTAACGATTGAAAATTCCACCAAGATAAATAAATATATAGAGAGTGTGAGCTAATAGTAAGAATTGAAAAAAGTGATATATATATATAGGGTTATTAAGAAAGAAGTTGCCCACTTCAGAGGTCATTAGAATCTGTTCTATTGGTCCAAACGAGATAAAATTTTAACTACTGATAATTCAAATAATGCACTTGGCGTTTATTATATTAAAAAAAAAAGTACAAAATTCCGCCTATAGAAGGTTTTGTAATGCATGTAACCACATTCAGTATGCTTTAAAAATGTTCAAATATATAAATTAACATGAATAAAGCAGCTCAATATCATACCTTTCATGCTCAATAATGTTCTGTAATCGCAGAACCATATTTTCAACAGCTGACCAGAGTAACCCGGCAGAATATCGAGAACATGGAGCCGAATATTGTCCTTCTGAGAATTGCTGGCCTTTGACGGTAGATATTGTCCTTTAGGAAACTCCACAGCCAAAAGACGCTGGGAGTGAACGAAGAGACCATGCTGTTGAAAAATGGCGGCTTTTAAACCATCGATCTGTGAAATGCTGTTTTAAGCTAATGCTTTGCTCGTCGATCAACGTGAGTAGGTGTGCCCTCCAGCATGAAATTCTGTCCTGAAGGCATCCATGCTGTTGAAGTTATGGACATACAAAATCTCCCTGAATATCATGGTATCGTTCTCCTATGAAGGAACAGGTTTTGATTACATTTGGTCTTATTTCTTCAAAAAAAAATATGGGCCGCAGTAGCCGAGTGGTATAGGTATCGGATCGTGGCTTGCCTTGTCACGAGTTCGAGCCCAGTGCCAATAAAGACCCGCCATGTAGGGCAGTGATGCACGCTAAATCTGTCGAGAGCTGAAACGTCCGCCCGTTGGTGTGGTGTGGTAGTTAGGAGAGGGGGGATGCCAGCTCAGGTGTCGTCCACGTCACTTGACCATGGTTCAAAATGACTCGTTCCGTCGTCAAAAGCCCTCGTGTAGCTGAACAGTGCGACGTTAATATTCACTCACTCACTCAAAAAAAAATATGGTCCAATGATATAGGTAGCCATGAAACCACACCATACTGCATGAGTTTTTCGTGGATAGCGTGAGGATTTTCCGCTGCCAAAATTCCACAGTCGTGGGTGTTAACTTGTCCGTCGAGGTAAAAGTGGGCTTCGTCACTGTACAGAATGTTCCATGTCCAAGTGACGTCAACCACCATTCCAACAAAGAGCTGAAGTGCCACAATGGAATGTGCAGTAACACAGTAATTATATGCAAATAAATATCATTTGTGTTACAGCGCCACCTATTGGTGTAAGTGCGCTATTTTTTATTTATTTCTTAAATGTCAAACGCATCACATATGAATTATCTGTAGTTAAAATTTTATCTCATTTGGAACAATAGAACGGATTCTACAGCCCTCTGAAGTGCACAACTTATTTCTTACTAGCTCTGCATGTACTTTTTTAAAGACAGTATGAAAATAATTAATGTTGACATCTAAAAATCAAAAATTTATTTTATAACATATTATTCTAAATTTAATTGCAATATTAATTATTCATATTTCTACTTTCTCGTTGTTCTAGAATTCTGTTCTTGTTTTTTACCCACTATCATCCATAATCGGGTTCAGTAGTGCTGTTTATTAAAGAGCGTCATTCTACACCTTACAATGAAATGACATAATCCAAACTTACCGCCTATTTTTCTACCAACTGGTTTCCAGAAACCCTAAAAATCACTTAATTCAAGTAGAAAAGTAAAGGGTTTAATTATTTTAAATGCTAGCAGTTTGTTCTAAACAGAAAAATATACCAGCAAAATATTACTTTTTTGTAATTTGTGTGATTATCAAATATAAATCCATTCAACTTAATTCAAAAACCCCATGATTTTTTTTTCTTACAAGGAAATATTTTCCTTTGTTCCCAAGTGCTGAAACTAGCGTTGAAAAAAATCTTAAATCTAGCGTGACACTTTTTATTTTCGGGAAGAATCGTATTTTACCATCCGAAACAGCGAACACGATTTAAATGAAGAATAATGGCGGTGGATTTTATTTCTCCCTTGCGTAAAACACCTAAACTCGACTCGATTGCACACGGCTTTGGAAAAAAAGAATTTTTGATTTAAAAATTTAGGATTTCTCTGATACCCTGGAGTAGAGAGTATTTATCGTAATTCTCACGGTACATCCAAAAGGCAAACGTACGAGTCATTACAGAAAATGCATGTTTCGAGAATTTAAATACTTTAAATGGATGATCGAGTGTGTGTGTGTGTGTGTAGAGAGAGCAGAAGTTTTTGGCTTTTTAAATAAATCCTTCTCCCAGTGTTTGGATATTTATGAATATTAAGCAGTGCTTTGGAGGACATTTGCATTAAGATTCTTTGCCGTTTCTGAACCCCTGTGATATAAAAATGTCGCAAAAAATCTTGGTCCTATCTATCTATTATAAAAAATAGGGTGAAATATTGTGATATGGTCGATCTTTGTCGACTATATCGTGGGGTTTCGTTGAATAAAGTTCAAAATAATCAAAAGAAATTGGCATTGGATATACCAATTAAGCTTTCTCCGATATGTATATCACCCGTGGAACTTCCCCATGTTCCTATTTTATTAAATAACACATTTTTGAAAGCGCTATGGGACACCGGAGCTGAGAAATCATTTATATCGGAAGAAAAATCGATATGGTCGATCTTTGTCGACCATATCGTGGGGTTTCAGAGTAAGTTAGAGGTGTGGGATTCTCGAAATGAAGAGATATTTTAAAATTCTTAATATGACTTTGATTAAGAGTTTAACTTAAATTACTTATATATCGAACAAACTTATATTAAGTGAGAATAAACCAAAACACGTAGCCGTAGTTAACACAGATCTCTCAATTGGATCACTTATCTAAATAATCTCTATCTATCTATCACTTATCTATCTCTCAATTGGATCACTTATCTTAATCCGCCTACTCTCAATCCTAATAATATTTCGAATTCGGAAAATAATCTTCCTACCTTGAATTCCAAGCAACGGTCCAATCAACTTCAGATATTCAGCTATGCTCGAGTGCAATAGTATGCACCTTGTATTAATGTCGAGATTTCCGTGATTCTTGGGTAGGCCGTCAAATTACACTTCTACCTTTTACAAATTGAACTTTCTCTAAATTGCCATCGCGCTTACTAAAACTTCTGTCCTTTTAAAGGCTATCTTATTTGCATCTACACCTTCGTTTCACTTCTTGGATTTGGGTTGGAAAAGATTTGCCATTAATCTTGGCCGTCAAAGAACACAGAGGTTATGTTAGAGAAAGGACGCGTGAGCCGTCACAATATTTATTTGCTCAAACTATTATAATTAGACATGCGTTTTTTACGATGTCTTGTAAACATTAGTACGAATTTTTTTTGGATCAATTACCTCAGTAAATTTTAACGTGTGTCCCTTTGGTAGCTCGAAAAATGTCTAAGTGGTATTCCACTTCCCACAAAATATTTTTTACGATGTCCTACACTTTATAAGTATACAACCTAAGCATTTTATGAATTCTTGCTAAACTTGTTTGCGATGTTTGAAGCTCACTTCATGCTTTGCAAGTTGATTTAGAACTCCGTTGAAACGATGCTACTTAGCCTTTGCAGAAGTCCCCAAACGTTTTTTATGGTGCCACCATCGAATGACGACCTCGTTACCAAATTTGGATGCTTGAATTCATTTTTTATGCCTTCGTTGGATGCTAAATTTTGCCGAGAGCCAATTGATACTCTTTTACGTGCCACATAATTATATTACATGCGATATTCGCATCCAAAAAATGTATCGACTGCAGCCTGGATCGAACTCGCATCCTTAGACTTACGAGGTGGGCACGCTATATCTCTAAGCCACCAAGCTGACTTGCGAATAATTTTTGCAAAAATTTTCGGTTACAAATCGAATTTTTATTTCGAGTATATTTATAATTTGTGTGTGTGTAAAAATGTGCTTACAAATCAATTGAATCCGTTGCATATATAAATTCCGTTTTCATAAATAAATATTAACAATTCACAATTTGCATGTTCGAAAATGGCTGCGTTTTTCGAAGAAAACCTTCTGCTAAAATGTTGCCAAAAACTCTCGTTTAAATACATTAGCTATTGAGATAGGGAAAAAAATTCAAATTAGCCAAACGATTCTTTAATGTGAATTTTTTTTTTTTTTGACTGTGCATGATATTACAAAAGGAAAAGTAATATTTTGCAACAAAATCATTCGAGTGAATGTTGAAAGGCAAAAGCAAAATAATTTTACATGAAACGTGCGTCAACAGCACTTAGAATAATTGAGAAATCTTTTCTTGGCCGCTCTGTTTTAATCACTTGGCGGCCCGAGTCAAATTACATTCCTCCCAGAGTATAAGCGCGCAAATAAAACATTAGTTTGTGGTTGCAGTTAAGTGCTGTTTCTCTTTTTTCCTGTAAAAGTGGGTAGAATTTCCGTGCACAAACAGCGAAAAGTAATTAAATCAGAGTTACATTTATATGAGTTGCTTTCTTTTGTTATGCATTTTATACGGGTTTATATATATATAACTCTTAACACACTTTAATGAAATTAAATTTTGTTTTCGGGCTTTCTGGGTTGCAAGTTAGGGCTATTTTAATACATATTTTATACCGTTTGAAACCACCCGGGCTTAAAACACATGCTTTTTCACCAACAGTCATTTAAATTGGATTAGAACTGAATAGTAATCAAGATATATATTTCGTCTTAAAAATTTGGCAATAAACCTTTATTAAACTTAGGTTATTTTGACGCAGATTAAATCATGAAATATAACCCAAGTATAAAATGCTGTCTCAATTGTTGAAAAGATTTCTGATTTTAAATATATATTCAGTGTATTTTTCAAATTAAAAAAAGTTTAATATATTTTTATTAAGTCAAATTCCCTTTTAAGTTATATCCAAAGAGAATAAAAAGCATTTTTTTAAACCCTATTTTTAAATAAGTTTCATACTTGGGGTATTCAATACGTGATTTGACAGCAAAATGAAATTTAAATGAATTTTAAATTACGTTTTATATTTCCATTGTTATAATAAATTTATCTTAAATAAGTTTGTGTAAATTAGAGAGAACAATTTATATTAAACTCTGCGTTTTAGCAATTGATATATATGTGTGCTGTTTCTTTTGCCACCTGTCAGACGGTGTCAGATCGAGGACGAAATTCATCGCGGCAAAGGGTTAGAGATTTGCGCCTGTCGTTAACCGTAGCTTTGAGCACCATACAGGTGACAGCACGATTTGGCTCGGTTCCACCTCTATTTTGAGGTAGGACATCCTGGGGGTAATCAGGGGCCCCCGATCTCTCTTGAAGTTCCACCGGCCTCACAAGAGGACTTGCAGTTCGGAGGCTATTTAGAATAACCCCATGCCGCAAAGGGTACAAACATCCATGCCCAATGGCACAGCAGTCAGCGTCACTAACCACTTTTCTGGAGGAGTGGCACATATATGTGGGAATATATTTTGAGTGTGGTTCGAAAGTCTTTATCAATCGTATGGCTTGTTACCTCATACGTATTGACGTTTTAAATTTCCTGAGGCTCTGGATCGCTTAACAAAAGTGTCCCTCTGCCGTGCGACCCTTTTAAATAACTACATACAGCATACTTGTAAAAGCGTAAAAATGTTGTTGTTATTGTTACTAATGCCACCTGATCGACAAAGGCTAGATCGATTCCCACGAGATTCATGTCAAAGGGCTAAGTGACGCCTGTCGTTAGCCGTAGCTTTGAGCACCATACAGGTGACAGTAAGATTTGGCTCGGTTCCACCCCAATGTAGAGGGAGAACACTCTGGGGATGGTCAGAGGCCTCCCACCTCTCTTCTCCTTCCACCCACCTCACGAGAGGACTTGCGGCTCGACGGCTATTTAGAGTCTAGAGCCGTAAAGGCACTATACATTTACAAACATCCCTGTCTTCTCCGGGATTCAAACCCAATCCCTACGGCACCGCTGTTAGTATCGCTAACCACTCTACCGATTGGGCGACGCGTAGAAAATACATGTGTATAATTCTTAATATCATAAACTAGGACACGACATAAAAACAGACTCGAACGATTGTCGCCTTCCCTATGCCTAGACACGGATGA
Organism: Trichonephila inaurata madagascariensis; assembly: GCA_019973955.1. Taxonomy (NCBI): domain Eukaryota; kingdom Metazoa; phylum Arthropoda; class Arachnida; order Araneae; family Nephilidae; genus Trichonephila; species Trichonephila inaurata. The sequence continues at coordinate 204,356 of BMAV01004421.1, read as the reverse complement.
TGGACGTGATATAATAATGCACTGTTGCCAGCTGTCATAAGGTTCTAAATTCCCAGTTTTTTAGAGAATATGTTCAAAAATTGCTTTTGGAGATTAAAATTATTCGGATCATGATCTCATAAAGGCCGATTCGAGAACGAGACGAGAGATTCTGCCCCTGTCCGAGGCTAAGGCCCTAAACCAGCGTTACTCAACCTGCGGCCCACTGAGCCTTTTTAAGGGGTCCAGTCATGTCCATTGCTCTAAGAAATTTATTTATTTAAGAAAATTGTATTAAAAATTTGGTGAGAAATTCTTTGTCAAGAAGTCAAATATATCAATCTTGCTGTCTGTGTCGTACGGGTGCAAATTGATATTCTTTTTCTATTTGGAACGGTTATGGTTAGTGATAACAGGCAACAGTAGAGTAGCGAGAATTTTATGGATGGAACTCATTTTTGACTAACTTTCATATCTTGCAAGCTAAAAATATTCCAAAGAAATATATGTTTTCAAGACGATTGGGAGGGAGATTCTCGAAGATCTCTTTCCAGAGGGGATAAATAGGCTTTCTTGAATAATCTTTGCAACAGAGTGTTTTGTTAGTGGTAATATCACAGCGGTAACAGATACCGTATGAAGTTTGTTATATTATTAGTAATCGTATGAAACCGTTTACTGATGCAGAAATTTTGAAGGAATGTTTCTTAATTGCTTCCATTTTAATGTTAGTGATAAAAATAAAAAATAAAAACATAAAAAAACAATAATTAAAAAAAAGCAAAACAGGAGTTATAATATATACCACATTTTAAATTTCCAATGTTATCTGTTCTTAAAGCCTTTCTCCCCTATATCCTTATGTTCGTAAATAGCTGGGTTGAGTTGCCCTAGACTCCTGCATACGAAAAGACTTCGTTGATTAACTATATCTTTTCAATCAACCAATCATTCCAGCAAGAAATGTACGTGATTACCAGACACATATCTTTCTTTCTTACACCTTTTTCTAATGCAAACCCTTCAATAAAAACAACAACCCTTCCGCCGCTTCAATTCATTCTCATTCATCGTCCGTCCCAGTTAGTACCCACCGCGAGGAGATATTGCTCCATTCAAGGCAGACGTAACGGTTCTTGGAGGGCTTTACCAAAGCTGCAATATCCCCTTTGGTCTCCCTTTCTCCCTGTAGTTATGGCCCGGCCTGTGTGTTTCCGTTTCCGGTTGGACATTTTTTCCCCTTTGGAACGAATGACCATTGCTCGTTGCTATAAATCTGCTGAATGGAAGTGGTCTATAGCTGTTAAAATTCTTTTTGTCGATGGAACACGCGTTCCCATTATACCTCGGAAGGGAATAAAAAGTATTTTGAGGGATGGAAAAGTCGTTAAAATACATGATGTAGTGCAGGTATGGAAATGGTAGTAAAATACTTTCTTTTCCTTTTCTTTCCCGCCCGTTTCATGTTTATGCTATTGCAGATTTCCTATTCTGTTCTCAATGATGGTCTATACTTTTGCTTTATTTTGCTTCTATTTCATTCTAACGTACTATCTTAAAGGCAGTCAAAGTGCCCCTGTGCAAAAATATAAAATAAATTTTGTAATTCGATATCCTTTTCAAATTCCCCCCCCCTACTATTAGTTTACGCTCTCCCTATATACATATATATAATATAAAATCCATAAATATATACAAATATCTATAAAACCTAACTGGTCACAATAGTATATATATATATATATATATATATATCTTGTTCAAATTTTCAATCGTTTATAAAATACTTTCTATTCATTTATTCAAGTTCAAATAGATATTTTTAAACTCTTAGTGGATGACACTTGATGTTAATGCAGCTCTTTCAAATATTTATTCATTAATTAATTCAAAAACAAATAATTAGTAACAAAAAATAATGGTCCAACAGCATATATAGAAAATAAAATCACTTTCGATGTGTCCCTGTAGTGCAATGGATAGCGCGTTGAACTTCTAATCCAAAAAGGTTATGGATTCAAACACCCCACCTGGGATGACCTAATTTCTGAGAATGTGATTTCTTGTTGACTATACTATTTTATTTGATGAATTAAATTCAAGTATTGTGTGTGTGAATGAATAGTAACAAACAAACAAAAATATAGTCTAACACCTAATATAGAAAGGAAAATCGCTTTCTATTTTGCCACTTAATATTGCAATTTTGTCCTATGTATATACCTATTTATATTAATTGTAATTATTCAATAAAAAGTAACTAAAGTAAAGTTTTTCTGTGTTGACCTAAGTAGGAATTGACTTAATCTTTTTTTATATTACTTATTAAGCTTAAGGTTCAATATCTAGAATAATAAACTATCAAGAATTTGAAAAGAGTACAGAAGATATCAAGTATTTAGATGGGTGCATTTTCTTTACCTGTGAGCGTTTGTCTCTGTTATGCTTTCATTTTTGGCATAACCTCGTTTAGAGGCGCATTGTCCATTGCCGGAATCACATTTCAACATACTCTTAAGTGTTCCATTTTCTTCTTATTATTATTTTTATTTTATTTTATTTATTTTTTTTTGAATTTCGAAAAGATATAAATTCCGTCGATACTCATTTAATTTTTTTTTATATGAGTATAAACTTAGTAATCCTGCTGCAAAAGCTACACGCAATAAAAACCAGGCATTGGGGAAGAATACCGTTAACCATCGAAAAGAATAGTGCTAGTTTGAAAATTTTCGGTCTCGTGATTTTTTCCTACCCAATGAACCACGTGGAAAACCGAAACATTTGTGGAGAAACGATGCACGGGAAGTTGGGTGGAAACGAATCTGTGTCTATTGTACTACCTGAACATTTGTATAATGCATGACAAATTAAAAATGATATGTCCCATCACTTATTAATTTTCAGGGTCCAATACTTCTCCACAACAACGCTCGGCCGCATAAATCGTACAAAACAACTGTGAATTAAAATAGGTCGGCCTCCAACTTATTCACCGGCTTTTTTTCATTTTCTCAAAAGATTTTACAACAATTTTACGTGCAAAACAGTATGAAAATGAAGACAGTCTGATATTAGACTGTATTAATACTAAAAGTAAGAATTTCTTTAAGACAGGCATCTATGCATTAAAATCTCCATTAGAAAGGTTTATTGAAGCAAATGGAGCCTATTTTCATTACATAAACAGCCTTTAAAAAAATTTTGTTATATACATTCACACAAAAATTCGACATTTCATTCGCAGAATTTAATAATTCACGCAAATTTAACGCATAATATGGTACTGTTAAAATGATCATATCAGGAAAGAAATCCCTCTGATTTGAATAGCAGTAAAAAGATATAAAATCTCTCTTTTTATTAAAATGGAATATAATGGGGGTGAGCCATTAGCTCCCCGCGAAGACAGAAAACGGAATTGGCAGAGAGAGTTCTCTGTATCTGGGACGACATAGATCGAATGGACTCGAATCTAAGCAGAATTTTTTCCCCCCAATGTTCAAAATTGGGCGCGGCGTAGAACCGAAGGTAGAACAATTCGTTGGATGGGGTAAATGGAACCTAGTACTCACGTTTCGAGCAAGTGCAGTGCGCATCTAAAAGTTTTTGAATGCTGGTAAAATAAATGAATTATTTATTCATTAGTTTTCATTTTAATTTTTTAAAATTTCTTAATTATCGATAAACCATTTTGCTCTATTTTTCCTTTTTCCCCCACAAAAATTTGTTATGAATTAGGGGTGCGATGGGGGCTTAGATTCGAATCCACACGGGCAACATTTTTCTTGCATGAAGATCAACAAGAGTGAATAGAGAAGGCTGAGATTCACCTGCACAATTTCAACATGCCTTCTCACTCCTGATTTCAAAACTGTTGTTGAAAACTGTGATTGTCTCTTAAAACGCGTTCTGAAATAAAATGCGCTTGCAGCTCTGGATATGAAATGAACCCAATAAATAAATTGACCACTATTTTAACTTAATAACATCATGGGAGGCTCTAGAGCTGGACAAACCGGAACTCTGCCCGGGGCGGCAAATTTTAAGAGCGGCATTTGGATCAAATTTGAAAAATATTTTTATTTTGTTAAAAAGAATTTGACATATTTTCTGAAATATTATTGGGTGTGAATTTGGTACTTCATTTAACGTATCTTACTTTTTTATTTTGTACTCTGTCTATTTAATGACAGTTTTCTTTTATGTTGAAACTTAACGGGTTCGAGGTGGGAGTATATGTTAAAACATGAACTTTAATATGTTTACACATCTTTCATTAGTAACTTTCTCCCCATCCTGGAGTGACGTCACAACGGACATTTCTTTCACCCTTACGATGTCCGGTTTCAGCTGTCCAAAAGAGGACAAAGGTAATAAGAGGTTTTGGTAGATAGAAAGAAGCCACAGGAGAGGTTTTACTTTAGCCTTGAGTGTGTAGTTACTATAAGTTAAAACAAACGCTTGTGATCCCCACCATTAGTAGACTACTTTTCGAAGAAATTGGCCTGCTTAAATAGACGATTCCTTCTCTTTCATTTCACTGGTTTGAAATAATAACAAGTAATTATGTTCTTGATTTCGAATTATTTGAATTCTTTTAAGACTTAAAATAATATATGTATAAAAAGAGAAAGAGAGAGATGGACGGGATTTTCCATTTTTGCCTGGGGCGGCAAAACTGTTAGAGCCAACCCTGCTAGCTTTGATTCTTATGGTACAATGGATACTTTTTGAAATGCAGAATAAGTAATGAATGCGATCATTTTAAAAAGGTGCGGCCTTCCAGTACCTTCCACTTCCACAATGGGGCAAGACATTAGCCCTAACCCCAGGAATAACAAACACGAAAATGTTTGTTAAATGTGGTAAATTGAATCAAAATAATTACAATACGTGTTAATTATTAAAGAATCCATTTTTTTCATTCGAATTATGACTCGGAGGGGGGGAGATATTCTTCTATAAGTCTGTTATCAATTTTTAGTACAAGCTTCTAATGTAAGCTACAGAAATAAAACAGAATTTCAACTTTGTCATTGTTCAAAAAGGAGTATTTTTTAAAATAAAAGAAGCACACAAACATAACCATTGATGTTCACCAGGGATAACACAACCACTGTTTGTATAACAAATGTCTGGTTTATATCCCCAAACCATTTCCACGTATATACACGCATTTCCTTTTATTCTTCTGTCCTTATTGCATCTTCCTGTTTATTTACGTATTCAAAAGTCACTGATGTCAGGTGATCTCTAATGTACCCATTCAATATTTATACGACTCGTAATCTATGTTGTTTCCGTCTGGGAGGCGGAGAAGGAAAAAGATCGCCAAACAAAAATTAATCTCGCCAAGAGAAGAGCTCCCATAAAAATAGGTCCCAATTGCCAGAGGAGTGGGAAGGGAAAATGGGAAAGCTCCTAAATTCAATTTGTTGGCTGGGGCGTTCGTCTTTAAGTACTTACATTTCTCAACCTACGACCAGGTACCCCGTGCACGTGCTAGGAGGGTAGGCACTACCCTTGTGGGGGATGTTCACCTATCTAAGGATCTTCTTGTAGGTCCAAGGGCTTGCAAAAGTTTAACTGTTCTTTCTTAATAAAACTTAAAGTATCGTGTCCGAACAGGGTTAAATACTTCTACAGAAATAAAAATTTTTAAAAAAGGCATTATGTGCATATTTAGAAAAGTATTTAAATTAAATTTGAATGAACAAGAAAAAAAATCCATTCAATCGAAATATAAAGCATAGGAATTATTAATTAATATGATTTTGTAATTTGTGGAATAAATTATCCACAAAACTGTGAAGTAGTGATCTGTTTTATTTCTTCTCAGATCTCTCTCTAAAACCTTACTTAGAATAACCCGAAGGCCAAATTTTAAAATAGATTTTAAGCAATAAATGATGATTTTTACTGGTTTTTATTCAACAAAATTCCAAATAATTTTTCATACAAATGATAAACTACTATGATAAACAATATTTATGCGTATGGTTACCAAATTTGCGTTAATATTTTCCTTTTTTTTTCTGTTCTCAATGAACATATTATGTGTGTACAGATAAATAACGTTATACACAAATTAGAGCATCAGATTAAGTTTCACATTCCTTTTGCATCTAAAATCCAAAGTTTATGATTATATATATAATGTATATAAAGATTAAATCATTCTTTAGTTATGACTTGTTTTGCAAAATTATCCTAAAATTATATTTACCCAAAAAACTTGATGTTATTAGATTAGTAATATTGTCTTAACACTTTGAGAAATCAAATAGTTTTTTTCCCAGTGGGATGGAATTTTAGCAACTTAGTCTTTGCGCAGACACAGCAAGTCCCCAAACGTGAAAGCCATTTCCTGGTGACACCATCTAGTGGAGGCATCAATACCAAATTTGGATGCTTGAATTAAATTTTTTTAATTCAAGCTCTCGCGTCTCGGATGCTTAATATTACAGTGATTTAATTTTGCCGAGAGTGCCAGAGCTAAATTGATACTCAAGGTATTTTTTACATGTCACATAATCATATGACATGCGTGCCCACGATTTTCGTATCCAGAAAATCTGTCGACTCCAGTCGGGGTCGAACCCACAACCTTGGGCTTGCGAAACAGGCATACTACCTCTAAGCCACCAGAACCGACGAAATTAAGCAGTGAAATATCAAAAGTTTTACCAGAACTGAGTATAGTTGTGGATGCGCATAGTAAGATATTTTCGTGTTTCTCGGTAAACTAAATAAAAATTATTATTTACCCCTAAATTTTCTGATTTAAAAAAATTAGCGATTTTGTTCTAACATATAGTCTTATCCCGAAAAAATTATTGCTCTCGATCAGGTTACCTTTCTCAAGAATATTGTTCATTTTCAGGGAAGAAAGAATAATTTAAACTTTTAATGAAACAAATATTTATATATATAAAAAAAATGTAGTATTTTAAAAGCGAGTATTTGGTTTCTTTTTTCTCTTTATTTACTCTGCTTAATGGGAAATTTAAAATCGTAAATGTATGTAATGCATTCATCTTCGTTGCATGCTATCGCGAGAAAAGAGGACCCAAAGGGCAAGCAAAGAACCTTGCATTTTTTCCACTCAAGTACGAAAATACGAAAAAAAGGAATTATTTCTTTTCTACATTTAAATATATGAAAAAACAGGGAAAGATATAATAGACAAAATACAATCACATGTTCAAATGAAGGGAAATATTTGTCATTCTTAGAAATTACCTAAGCGTTTTAGAGAAAAGTTTCAGCCGCTCAGAAAGACACGTGTAAGCTATTATGATATTCTTTTTCGAAGAATGGCGAATAAATCTGTCAAAATATTCCAGATCTAATCTTATTAAGACAAGGGGGTGGGCATTTATTTTGACTCCAAGGCCACATGATTGCGTTCTTTAGTTAATTGTGAATCTTAGAAAAGGTTTAAATTATACCACAAAAATCAATAAATATCACTTAAATAAAATAGTGGCAGTTTTATTCAATTAACTTTTGGTGTTAATTTCTTTTAATTCATTAAAAATGTATCATTTAGCACATTTAATGTTAGAATCAGTTTAATTCGTAAACTGGGGGGGGGGGGAGGAGCATAATGAAAAGTCGAAGATAAAATATTTAAAATAAGTATTAATTAACTGAAAGGAGGCAAAACAAAATACATTCTGATATAATAAAAATTAAATATACACTTACTCTGATATAATATACTTATAAATGTATCACAATACTGCACAATGGTTTTGACGATTAATTTATCAATACTAAATTAAAAACAAGTTTAATAATTACTAGTGTCTCCCATGGGCGTGTCCTATACAAAATTTAGTACCTATCTTGATAATTTGTGTGGTTTATAATTAATCTCATGTTGTAGATTCAGAGTAAAAGTACATTTTTATTGCATTCAATACATTGTTATTGTATGCGGGGTGTGTGATGAAAATTATGATTAGAAATTGAGTTGCAAACACTGAAAGTTTGAGAAATACTGGTTTAATATGTACCCTATCACACTTTTCTCCAATTTTTCAGTCAATTTGCATTTATATTTACTCTTGTGTTGAGCTTCATGCAAGAAAAACTTTGCTTACAAATATATATTAATCATATATAGAGAAAATTTTATGTCTGCTTTCTCCCTGTGTTGGTAGGCTGCAAAAAAAACCAAAAACAAAAAACTGTTTACGGCTGCTATGTGTCCATCTGTTTTTAAGAAGAATCGTTAATCAATTTGTCCAATTAAAAGTTTTAATCTATTAATGCGAAATGTAATTGACGCTCGTGTGTTTCGATTTAAGGTATTCGTAATTAAGATTTAGATAAATATATGTGTACAAAATAGAATTTTAAGCAATTGTTAAGTTATTGCATAAATATATTTAACAGACTTCAAATTTTGTAATAACTGCTTTGAAATCTATGAAATGTGATCATTTCTATATTTAATCCAAGAATTTGTTCCTGTGTATTTATTTCAAATTTATACTTCATTCATACAGAAATGACAGATATTGATTGTAAGGTATTCTTTCAGCGGTAATGGACATCAGTTTTAAAAACGCAACGAATATATTTTTAGATGTGTCAAAACTATTTTTAATCATTTTTCGAAATCATGAATAAAAACACAACCTAAGCATTGCACATCCATTGATGTTTAAGACTAAAAGCAAGTTTATTGAGCGCACGATATACTGCACAGAACACGAAATGGTTCGGTGATCTTCACTTACCATAAGAATTCGAAATCTTTTTAGAATCTTTTGCTCTAGTTTATACTTTTTTTTTTATTATTCTGCGCATTTCTAACGCTTTGTCGATTTACTTCTCTTTTCAAATTCGAAAAAGTAAGCTTTAAAAAAATGGCGAAGGAGAAGGAATTTCGTATTCTGCATGCACTGTTGCCAAAGTATTAATTCTAAATTAAATCAGATCATCAGGAGAACTGTTATTTTCGGGTTCTGTCTCTTGAGTGGAGGGAAAATTATCTTGCTCTTTCTCTTTCTACCCTTAGAAGGAATTACGTATTCGAAAGTAAATCTTTTGCATAATTCAAAAGCTATTACGTGAAAACCCATTTGATTGTAAAACAACTCTTACCGAGCGCCCACTTTTGAAATATAAATGAAACAGGGATCTATTCAAGGAAACGAAATGGCTAGTGGAATCTTGACGGTGGCTTTTACAGATATTGTGCACACACAAGCATAAATGTAGGTTTAAATAAATCCCAATATTTTCAAGTAAGATCATTTTAATCGATTTTATTTTGTCATTTGTTTTTACCAAGGTTAGAGTAAAATGAAGAAACGGTCTTAGTAAGATTCTATATCTTAAATATCGTAAAAATTAAAATTTGACTCACTTTTTTTTTACTGTTTTCTTAGTAAATAATTTCTGAAGATTAGCCTTAAATCTTTATAGCTAACAAAAATTTTAGAATTGTGAAAAAGAGAACAATTAAACTGCTTCAAATAAAGTAATAAAAACGATTAAGTGACTACGCTTGATGCCATAATTTTGAAAAGGCATATAAATGAATATTAATTGATATTTAGTGTAAGTTGAATTAGAATACAAACAAGATGTTTTAATAATATTGCCTTGTGAAGAAAAAATAACATATTTTTGAAATACTATCCTTTTATGGAAAATGCTTCTGTAATAATAATTTTTTGCCTAGATATAGCTAAGACTTCTATAACGACCCTCACTTGGGATTTTTTGAAGTTAAGGAGTGGATTTTTTTTCATATTTTAGTTCATAAGAAAAACTTTAACAGAAAACATTGGTTACTGTTTCAGTTGATCGTCACTCTGAAAGTACTGCGAGTTTTTCAAAACTTTCAGTTCAATCTCCGTATAGAAGTTCTAGTTATATAAAGGCAAAATATTATTATTATTGAAGCATTCTTCAGAAAGTGAGAATGTTTTGAAATCGTCACTATTCTATCATTTTTTTCCAAAAAATTTTATTTAAGTATTTTTTTTGTAATAATATTTTAAAATTTTATATGTACAGTCAGTCACAAAAGTCTACATACACCTATCAAAATAGGGTTATCTCTAAAACTGATTAAGTTTCAATTTGAAAAATTATATCGATCTTTCAATTTCAGCCAAAAAATATGCTTTTCACATTAAAAAAGTTCAGAAATAATAATTACTGGGAAATTTTGTGAAATGTGTAGTGATTGTCACGTCACAAAAGTCTGCATACACTCGATTGGCTGATAATAAGAATTTTGCATACAAATTTTTTTTCGAAGATCACCTTAGTTTGAGGTGACACGTATTGTTCTATATTCTAATCTTCATTTTCCGCGATTTTTCAACATTGTAAAACTTCAACAAAATGAGCCAGGGAAAGGAAACATCTTTAGAACTTCGAAATCTGATCGTAAAGTTGAAAGGTGAAAATAAATCTTATTCCGAAATTGCCAAAATTGTAAAAAAACCTCGGTCAATTCTGCAAACAATCTATAGAAATTACGTTATGCGTGGAAATGTGCTCAACAAATCTCGATGTGGTCGTCCACACAAGCTTAGTGATCGTGATGCAAGAGCCATAGTAAGAAAAGTGAAGAAAAATCCCAAAATTAGTGCTTCAAAATTTGCGGATCAAATTGCAACAGCAAGTGGAAAGAAAGTACATCCAGAAACTGTTCGTAGGATTCTTCGATCAGGCGGTTACAATGGCAGAGTTTCCAGAAAGAAACCGTTCATCTCATCTGTGAACCAACAGAAGAAACTTGATTTTGCTTCTGCACACGTTGACAAGGATTTTGACTTTTGGAAAACAGTTGTATTCACCGATGAGAGCAAATTCAACGTGTTTGGAAGTGATGGCCGCGAAAAAGTCTGAAGAGAAAAAAACGCAGCAATGAACCCCGAGAATTTGATTCCAACTGTGAAACACGGCGGAGGTAGTGTAATGGTTTGGGGCGCAATGGCGGCAACTGGAGTGGGCAATTTGGTGTTAATCGATGGCAACATGAATAAATTTGGATACTTAAAGATTCTGCAAAGCAATCTACACCCATCGGTCCAAAAATTGGGACTTGGGAGCAACTTTGTCTTTCAACAAGACAATGATCCGAAGCACACAGCTAAGATTGTTAAAGAATGGTTGCTCTACCGCACGCCTAAACAACTGCATTCACCGCCACAGTCACCGAACCTTAATCCCATCGAACACCTCTGGGAGGAAGTTGATAGAAGAGTTCGGCAACAAGCAATAACCAGCAAGGAAACTCTGAGGAAGGCCATAGAACATGCCTGGGCCCAAATTTCACCTGAGAAGACGAGGATTCTTGTTATGTCAATGCCAAACCGAATGCAGACAGTTATTGCTTCAAAGGGAGGTCCTACAAAATATTAACATTACATTTTTGCTTATTAATTATTGAAAATTGCGTTGTTCTGTCCCTGTATGCAGACTTTCGTGACTATATAATTTCATATTTTGTTTATTTTTGATATTTTTTAATGAATATGTTCATAATTTTCTTTATTAGATATGAATTATTGTCTAAGAAAATTACGAAAATAAAGTTGCATTTTCGAAAATATAAGTATCGTGCAAGATCTGTGTGTATTGGGGGGAGGGGTGTATGTAGACTTTTGTGACTGACTGTATATTCTGATTCATATGAATCTAAATATCAAAATTTCTTTATTTACACGTTTTTCGAAAACCATGGTTTTGAATGTAGTCAATCGCCTTTAAATGCTATGAATATATAATCATTGTATAATAATTTACTTAATTACTATATATGAGCGTAAATAATATATTTTTTTAAACTCTTAAGTTTAGGAATAGGCTTACGGGTTTAAATAATATTATTTCAAGGTGGCACTCAGCTGATTTCCCGATCTCTTTATTTTCTTATATGTATTTGGCCGCGGTAGCCAAGTGGTATAGGTATCGGACCGCGGCTTACCTTGTCACGAGTTCAAGCCCAGTACCACTAAAGACCCACCGTGCAGGGCAGCGATGCATGTTAAATCTGTCGAGAGCTGAAACGCCCTCCCGTTGGTGTGGTGTGGTAGTTAGGACAGAGGGTGCCAGCTCAGGTGTCATCCACGTCACTTGACCATGGTTCAAAATGACGTAGTCCGTCGCCAAAAGCCCTCGTGTAGCTGAACAGCGCGACGTAAATATTCAATCAATCAATCAATCATTCTTATATGTATTTATATGTATACTTCGCAGAATCTCTTCTTTGCATTATTAAAATGAAAAAAAAATCAATTTTAGAAACAAGGTGCTGATTCCTCTGGCTCATTATAAACAGTAAAAGTTGATGTGCATCTATCTCATTTATTCTATATTTAATTCTTTTTTAAATAATTATTGTACCTTTGAAAAGATATATCGATGAGAATTTCAAATTTGTGATACAAATCTAAAGTTCCTGACATTATTGTTAGGTGAGAAAAAAGACAGTCAAAGAAGCTTTCTCAGCTCTTTAATCTTCTGCCACAAATATGAGTCTCACTGTCAATGAGGATAAAACGAAATCCATGGTAAATTATTCCAACCTTTTGAGTATTCATAGTTACAGCTTCGAAAAAGTTGATGAATTTAAATGCCTTGGCACTAAATAATTAATGATACAAATAAAATAAGAGCAAAGGTTGATACAAAACCAAAATGGCTAATAAATACTTTTATGGGCTGAGAATACAATTAAGATCTAATTTAATCAGCTACAAAACTAAATTAAATACTTACAAAATACTAATATTACTCGCCTTGCACTATGCAAGTGAAACATGGATCTATAAAGAGCTCATTGGACCTATTTGAGAGAAGAATTCTCAGAGCTATCTTTGGCCCAGTGCAGGAAGGAGAACCAGACATAACTTTGAACTGTATCGGTAACCACATACAACACACGTCATCCGTAATAATAGATTAAGATGGCTTGGCCACATTTGGAGAAGCTCGGAGTATATATAATCCCATTAAAATCTTGACATTCAAAAAACCTGAGAGAACCCGAACTAAAGGATGTCCACCAACTAGATGGTTGGATAACATCGAGAAAGACTTAAATACCTTGAAAATTAAAAATTCGGGAGGTGTCTCTAGAAGCAGAGGATGTTGGAAGGCCCGCGTGGTTGAGGCAACCAAGTCCTGTAAAGGGTTGTTGTGCTGTTGAAGAAGTTCCTGACCCTAATCACTCTTACCTTTTTGATATATATGTTACCGGCAAAGTATGAAATTCAGCATTATATAGAATGCCTAAAACTAACCGACATTGTATTAAATGATTCTTATTTCACAAATTTCCTATGCATTCTATAGAATGCCTAATGAGAAACAGGCAAACGGTTCGTTTGAATATTACGTGGCAAGACACAAGACCTTTGACGTGTGCCTCGGGCTTAGAATTTATCAGTTGCACATTGCGGTTTGTTTGGAAGTGTCAAAATACTCAATTTTACTTAAACTTGTTCAACAAAAAAATTGTTTTTTTTCCTGCGCTGATGAAACTGGAAGAGCAAGCTGTGGTGTTGGAGAATGAGTCATGGTCTATAGCAGGGGTTGGCAATCTATGGCACACGTGCCATATGTAGCCCACGGTACAGTTCTCGGTGGCACTACTCAACAGATTTGTAATTTTTGAATTGTTTCAAAAATGCCCTATTGTGTGGTACGCTGAATCATATTGGTAGATTGGTTTGACACGCCACAGCTAAAAGGTTGCCAACCCTTGGTCTATAGACATAAAACAAGTATTCGACAACAAGCTGCCCCAAAATCGAGTTAATGCTGCAAAAATAAAGTTTTTCTTAACTTAATTTACTTAATAGAAGTTAATAACTGATTACAAAATGTCACAATGACTACTAAGAAGAAACCCAGGGACTATTGGTTACTAAATAGCTATGATGTGATATTCGTGGAAAATAAAAGTAAACTCATTTAACTAGTTAAAGAAGGCGTCAGGACCCTACAGCAGTGGTCTTCAGCCCCCGGTCCATGGATCAAATGATATCGGGCCACACAAGCAGCCTTAAATTATTTCCATTTTATTTACTAGGGTGTATTTCTCTCGTGCTTTTGCGACTTTCCATGGAGAGAGAAATCCCTTTATATTCATTTTTTGGTGCAACTTAATTTTATTCTGAAGGCATGTTGAAACACAATTAAATTATTAAATCAAAACAATTTAAAATATAAATAATCAACGTCCCACCCTCAGTGAGCCGCGGTAAAATTATCGTTCCGGATGATAAAAAGGTTGGGAAGCACTGCTGTACAGTATTACGTCACGGATTCTGAGGACGTGCTAGAATTATGAAAGAACTTTCAACTAAATACAAAAATGTTACACGCTATGATACTGTACTGTACATCCACCTTTGTGAACCTTGCCGGAAAAAACAGAAAATTATTTTAAAAAAAGTTATTGTTGTGAAACCTGTGTTTTTTTCCAAATGCCAATATGCACTTGTAAGGAGTGGGAAAATTGTCTCCATCGAATTGGAACTTCTGAAGGAATTTTAAAACAAGAATATGCGAAATCACAATTTACTTTGTGTCCTAAGAACTTGCTTAAAATTAAAGATATTTATTTCTGACCACGAAACTCCTCTCCTGTCGATTACAGCTGCTCAGTCCAATGGAAGTGGCCAATGATTCGTCAAATGTATGTGTTAAACAAAGTAGCAACTTAAGAATTTTCTTTGAGTGAAAAATATAATGAAATGTAATTTAAAATGTCATTCAAGTCTACCATGCTGTAACAAGTAGTTTAGTTTTAATTTCTTATTTTTTACACATGAAAAGTTTGTTTTTCTCTTATAAGAAAGACATAAATTTTGCTTGGTACAACTTTCATTTTCGTTTACGTATTTTGAATAATTTTTTTAATGGCACTCTCAGTATTTTGTCAGAATAACACTTGTATTTTTTGGAATGTACATCATTGATATAATAACCTTATCATGAACTTTTTTGATACTTTACTTAAATAGCTTTGGTCATTCTATAGAATGCCTAGGCATTCTACACACAATGCCTATAGGCAAAGTATGTAATAAATGTCATGTATATTTCATATTTTGCCTAAAAACGTCCGGTATTCTGTAGAATGACGACATTTCATACTATGCCTGCAACATATGAGTCACTCTGAAGCCAATGCGGTCAAGTCCATTTTTTTATATTTTCTGATTCTTGTAAATTTTGATAAAATAAATAATGTTCTTCTTGGTTATTAAAGGATTTACTCGTGGCTTCCTTTTATCTAGATCATAGAAAAAAAGGAAGCAATGAATAAATTCTTTAATAACCAAGAAGAATATTATTTATTTTATCAAAATTTACAAGAATCAGAAAATATCAAAAAATGGACTTAACCGCAATGGCGACTCCTATACAACTCTTTTCAAAAAGAAGTTATGAAATGTAGCAACGCGCACACACACAATTGATTATAACTAAATTTCTAAAGACTGATGTAAAAGCAGACATTTTTCATATCTAGAGTTATTTCTCATTCGAACGTCAATATCTGTCTACAATATAACATTTTACCTAATCCAATATTCAAAAAGAAAAAAAGAATGTGGAAAATATACCCTAGATTGAAAAATGCACCCTTACGAAAACATACACTCCACCCAAATCCTGACGTATGACAAAATAACAAGGATTTCCATTCCACCGAAAATAAAATAAACACACAATATTCGCAGAGAGAAAACTATTTTCGCTTGAGAATATCCCCTTCTTTTTTATGCAATGAGTTCGGGCTACATTTCCTGTTCTGATGCCGAGTGGATTGAAACACAGATCTATCCGCTTTAACATGTTTCTTTTTTTTATTTTGCTATTGTTAATTATCAACAAATTGCTTTAGGGATCCGATTGCGTGCAGTTCCTGGAAAAGATTTCAATTAATTTTGATGGAAAAGAAAGTTTTTTAATCGAAGCAGAATTGTTTTTGTTTTCGCTTTGACTTCAGAACATTTTTTCTCCTCTTTTTGAATGTATTATTTCAAAGGTTGTTGGATGAAAAAATGCAGTGCTGCCATTATTATATTCTTTGTTTTTTCTGAAGTATGCTTTTTTAACAGTAAAACCTATCATTTGAAATAAATTGCATATTGTAAGTGAAATAAAAAGTTTTAGTGATTTTAAAAAATACTTAAAATACTTAAATAATTTAATTTAATAATGAAGATTTCTGAATTTTTCTTTATGCGAATATAATTTTTATTTATGTTGGTTTCTTAAGGATTCTTTGTTTTCATGATGGGAATGAATATTGGATTATAATTAAATATTCTTTTAAAAAATAAAAGTTATACTGTAAAATGATTACACGGTCAGATGTACAAACTTTTTACCTATTTTATACTCATACAATATCTTAAATGATCGGAGAACTCTAAAATAATATTAGTTTTAAAATCTACACGTTATAATTAAGGAATAAAAATGAAATTAAATATAAGTCATACAATGTGTAAGAACTATTTCATTTTGCATATATGTTCCAAAAACTGTAGGAGAAACCTAATTTATGACGGTGAAAAATGTCAATGCATAGAAAACACTAATTTTATTAATTTTATAAAAACACTTCTTACAAATATGTATTTCCGTCGGATAACATTGAGAATTCTTATGTTCAGTTTTGTGTACCATTTAGTTATAAATAAAAGAAAAAAGCAATGGATGAAACACCTAATGTCAAACATTTATGATTTATATTCTCTCATTCTACTTATTAATAATCGAAACCAATCCAGATGGACATTGCAAGAGAAGTAAAAAACAAATTTCTCCTACCATGGGGATTGGACTGACGGTTGGGTTATCCACTAAATTGTATGTTTATGAAGTATTTTAAGTGAAATTTCAATTTTTTAGTGATGGTAGTAGTTACATGAATGCGCTGAGTAACGCGAAAAGAAAAAGAAAAAAAATGCGCAAATTTGATATTAATAATGGTATTAAAACGAAAAAGCTTTTGAAAAAAAATTGTTACAAAGAGGTAAATTGAATTTGAAAAAAAGTCTTACAAATACGAACTTTATTGAAATATTTACTGTTTCAACAAAGTAGAATTTTAAATGTCAGAACTAGAATAATGTATGTGAATAATATGAATGAGCGATTTATTTATGTTGTTTAAGATTGCATACGAAAACTATTTTTTGATATAACTAAAGAGTTCAATTTGGATACAAATCACTAACTTAATAGTTCCGAAAGTCATTTACTTATTTATAATCTATATTAATTTTTATGTAAAAATAAAATTTATGATTCTATTACAATATCCAACTGGTCGTAATGCAATAAAAATATGGGTTCTTAGAGTTAATGAGTTCTGTTGGATGTGGAATAACATAGACTAAAGGTAGGCTTAGCATATGTTTGGGACTCCAACCCAGAACATATTCTTGAAATTACTTAAAAGGTCATCCATGTAAGTTATGTGACTTAAAATATACTTTCCTAAGATTCAGTTTTTTAAAATAATGTCATTTTGTAAAGGAAAACAAATGGCAGTGACTGTTATGGATAGAAATATAGCAAGTGTTGTATATGCCATTTTAGAAACGTCATTAAAAGGTTTATCTTTGGAATAATTTTCTTAGAGAAATATTCTTCTTTTTATGAAGAGGAAAAGTTAGGTGACATCTTTTTTCTCAAACTAGCTGAAACTACATTCTTTTGAATCAAACCAGCAAAGATTTCTGCTCCATTTATGACTGGGATAAATAGCGCGGCGGCGAAAGATCACGCGAGTGAAAAAATCACAGTGAAATTTATGGTGAAAATACCTAATGATGTAATAGAAGGTATCAACAGAGGTGTTTTTAAAATGAAGTTCTGCAATTGAAAAAAATTTCTATGATTGTTATGCACAGAAAGGAGCAAGTGCTGTACCATTTTGTAACCTTAACTAAAGGGGCCAACCTTTGTGAAACTTTCATGCGGTTGTGTGAAGTAGAGTTCTTTTTATGGAGAGTCTGTTAGGTGACTCACCCAAATTACGTAAATTTTAACTAAACCAGCTAAGTTTTTTCTCCGACTTGTGACTGCGATTAACAGTACGGTAAGATGTAAGATGATGTTAGTGAAAAAAAATCATCGTAAAGTTACGGAATTTGTGATCACATTAGCCAATGATGTGATGGAGGTTGTCAATTTTTCACATTTTCGAAAATGTGCTCGTCCTCGCTTAACCAAGCACTGGGGAATTTTTTTTTTTTATATATTTTTCCCAAAAACAGATATGACCCTACCTTTCCGCCCCTGCCCTATTATCGTTAAGGTTCGGGCCCCCCCCCCCCGCTGTTTATGCAAATAAGGAAATAAAACATCATTCGTAGGATAGGAAATTACGAAAAACATTATATTTTGCACAAATAGGTTTAGGTTGAATCCAGAAAAACAATTCAATCACGTATTTCCATCCAATCAGTTCTCGGGCTTCGATGTTGCCAATTTTTGCTTTTTACAGAAACTTTTCCAAAAGTATATAACTGTTGACAATAATAATGTACACAAGTAAATAAAATGCATTTGATATAAAAGTACACGTACAATAAACGTGTTTTTAAATTTTGAAAAACTTTTAGAAGAATCTTAATCTTTGAACATCTTTACCAAATAACCAGATTACAAGTTTGATTTGAATTTTAGAAATTGGACAATAAATCTAAAGTCAGTTCTAAATTCAATGGTAAACACGTAACTTCCATAAATTGAACTCCTTGAATTTTTAAATATTTTATTTTTTAATTAAAATATTCCATTCCGTGAAAAAGTTGCAAATTTAATTATCTTCTTTTGTGTGAACTTTCGATAAACCTTCTCATATACGAAGGGAAGGCGAAATGCTGTGTTTTATTTTTATCACAGGTACTGTCTTAATTCATTTGGCTTCGATGAATGTTATTCTTGAGCCATAAGACTCAATGAACTTGTAGAGGTGAACCACATTCTCATAACATCCACACCACACTACGTGAGATCTTGTTCAATCGCTGGGAAATAAGCTATCCGAATTCGTTCAAATGATCCAATTCGGACAAAGCACATATTTTTTTTGTTTTTTTTTTATTTTAGTCAATACAGCTATCGCTTTTGGCTTTACAAAACATACTTTGTAGAGGTCAAGTAGCAATCTATTTTGTAAAGTAAGAAAAATTTGGATGCGAGTCTTTAATCTAAACTTAAATTGTTTAAAATCTATCGTGTGGGGCGAGTCTGATAACTTAAAATGTTATAAATAGATTTCTGTAAAACTTTTTGAATCTGATATTTATATTATTTTCTAGAGAATGAAGTAAAATATTTCTTTTCGTATGAATATTTTTTTAGTTATGGTCTGTTATTTAAATAACAGCTTCATAAAGAATGTCACATTTTTCAGAACATTTGTTCGACCATTTTTAAAATTTTTAAATTTCAATAAAACAATTAAATTTTAGAACATTCTCCCGATAAATGCATCTAATTTGTTTTAAAAATACTTTTACTGATATAAGTTTATTGCTTTTTTCTCTAATTGCTTTGAAGTTTTTCCAAAATAGTGTTAAAATTTCACTTATAATTGTGTTTTTTGTAAAATTTAGATACTTTTTTTTAAAAAAAAAAATGTGTTAATTAAATTTTAGTTTTCACTATTATTGATTCCTAAAAAGGCATTGATAATGTTTTAGTATGCTATTTTTTACTTAGTATTTTGTATGATCTATGGAAAATCTTTTTCCCTTACATTAAAGGAAACCACAACTAATAGAATTCTGTCTCATAAAAACTTATTAAATTACTTCTTTTAAAGTATATTTTACTTTCAAAGAAACATCAGAAATTTCTTAATAATCACAATATTTATTACATTTTCGTTCAAAAGTTATATTTAACTGTATGAGAATTCTTACAGATATATATAATTATTTTTATATGGGGCTTCATATTTACTTAAATTTTTAATAAAACAAAACAAAAAAGCAAATTAAATAACGCAGGATAAAATTTAAATGGGAAGAAATTTAAAAAATTTGATAATTAACTATTATTTAAATAAAATAATATATATATATAAAATATATCAATAAATAATGCATCGAATATATAAAATAAACTCGATAGTAATAATTTTATTAACCCAATGATATAAGCTAATTCATTTTTCAGAAAAAGAAAAGAAAAAAAAAATGTTCTGCTCTTGTGCTCTTCAGTTTCTATATTTCCATTTAAATAATGAATTGCACTTTTTTACATTGAACTCTGTTGTAAAATTAAACGGTCAATGACCAAGCATGTTTTTTTTATTAAAGAATACTTATAGTGCTACGAATTTTGTGTCAAATAGTGTAAATAATTTGTATTTGGATGTGTAATACCTTTATCTTACTCTGAATTAGATGTAATTTACTTTAAAATTGTAATATTCAAAAGCAAACACCGTCCCTTACTTTATAATGGGGATTCAATGGGAACTTGGCGAATTGGCGATAAAGCCAAGTTGGAGTGTTCAGAACCCTCTGAATTCTTCTAGAAATTAGTAGAGAAATCCACTCATTTCAAGACCTATGACGTCAGCCGGTATTTCTCGAATTATCCGCGAGGGATATAAATAGAGAAAGAGCTCACCGAAAGTCAGTCAGTCTGGTTTCGACTAGAGATCAGTTAGTATTGCTCTGATTGTTGAAGGGATTACTTCTACTGTTGAACGAGCGATTGCTTGTGAACAATGTTTTATCTAAGTGTATTTTAGACACCGATAATTGTGTCTGAGTGCTATTGAAGGTGTGAAGATCTTCTGAGATTTATTTTATGAATATTGCTGCTGAATCCTGTAATTCAAGAATTGGATTTACGACAAAAAATTCTCATCGCTCTAAAAGAACTATC
The DNA here is from genome assembly GCA_019973955.1 of Trichonephila inaurata madagascariensis. Taxonomy (NCBI): domain Eukaryota; kingdom Metazoa; phylum Arthropoda; class Arachnida; order Araneae; family Nephilidae; genus Trichonephila; species Trichonephila inaurata. The sequence goes on along the minus strand of BMAV01004421.1, from coordinate 183,458 downwards.
TTGTTCTTTACGACTGATTGGCATAAAATCCTAGAACTGCGGATCAACGTAACAATAGCTTTGGGGAGTGTTTACAATACAGATTTTAAGTACTTTTAATAAATCCAAAACTTGAGTTCTTCAAGAATGTGAAAGTATTATTCTAGAAATTTGCTGAGAATTCAATAAAAAATTCACACTTGAACCAAATGAGTGAGTTTTTATTTATGTCGCCCTCTAAAGCAATGCGAAGGCTATTGGCGACAGACCTCGCCATCTTGAACCACGATCAAGTGCTGAGGGCGCATCTGAGGAGTGGCACTCTCCTAACTTCCAACTACCCCAACGGGAGCACACCTGTGGACTGCTATGCTCATTCTAGTATTGTTTTCAAATATGGCACCAAAACCGTCTGGAAATTATAACTATTTACCCTCCCATCGGAATAAAACGTGTTTGCCCATATTTTAATTCTTACTATTAGTTCACACTCTCCCTATATATATATTTACACATATATGTATCTTGTTCAAATCATCTTGTGGGTAAATAAAATACTTTTTATTCACCCACTCGTTCAAATACAATTTTTTAACCTTGTACTGGACGACACTTGATGTTAATAGTTTTTCCAAATATGAATTCATTCATTAAATTTAATTAATGAATAAATAGTAACAAACAAAAATAATAGTCCAACAGCATAGATAGAAAATAAAAATGCTCGTTGTGTCCCTGTAGCGTAATGAATGGCCCGTTGGACTTCTCTTCCAAAGGTCGTGGGTTCGAATACCACCTGGGATGGCCTAATTTCTAAGTATGTGATTTCTTTTTACTATACTATTTTATTAGAATAATTAAATTCAATTATTGAATAAATAATAACAAACAAAAAATAATCCAACATCCTATATAGAAAGGAAAATGAAAAATGGCAAGGAAAATCATTTTCTCTTTTGCCACTTAATAGTATATACATGTTTAACATACGTATATACGAGTACATATTTAATAAAAAGTAACTAAAATAAATTTTTTCTTTGTTGACCTAAGTAAGAATGTTTAAAAGTAGTTTGTAAGTTGTTGCCTAAGTAGTTTTTGTGTCTAAGTAAAAATTGACAATTTATTTTATATTACTTATATTCTATATTCATTCTCTCCTATCGGAATAAAACGTGTTTGCCCATATTTTATTATTAACTTTGAAATATTTCGATACGTTTTTATAGAACTCTAATTAGTTCCTAAAATATTTATTTTTCGCCACGTCTTGGAATTTGATATCGTGATGAACTGCAGTCAACTGGGTTATTTTCTCTTGTTGGAAAGAGCGTTACTCGAATTATTTGAACGATGGCTTCGAAATTTTTAAAAGGAGAAGTGATATGTTTTTTCTGCAATAATCTGACGAGAAGGAACAAAAAAATACAAGAATGCAGTTTCACTTGGGGAAAATGATAGAGCTATGCGTTGCGAGGTTTAAGAAGAATGTGTTAAACAGAGGAATCGCTTGAAAAATGACATAAAGTCTAAACAAATACAGTTAAAGGCATTTTAATATATTTATTAATGAAGAATTTAATACATAAACATTTTTCGATGTTTTGGAAAATGGATGTGTTCATTCTATTACTTTGTTACAATTTACATAAAGAATAAAATAACATAAAACTGAAAATATAGCAGAAATTAATTAATATCTTAAGGTAAAAAATTGCTTCCCAATGAATTTTGTAAATTGCTTAAGTGCATTTAATTCTTCAATTAAATATTTATATTTCTAAAAACCACCCCTACAGTATAATGGTTAGTGACTGCAGTTTCGTACGGCCTGGATTCGAATCCCGGAGAAGGCATGGATGTTTCTAAATACAGTGATGGCCAAAATTGTGGATACTTTTTTAAATTATGTTTTTTAAGTTTGTATGTTTATAGACCATGTTACGTTGCACAAAATACTAAGTATTATACATCAGTTTAAAGAAAATTTAATATTGAATTCAATACAAAAAAGAAAATTCAAATATTTGAAGCGTAAAAAAGTTATAGCGCAATAACAATAGCGCAATAATATATATTGGATACTGATGATAGCAGTGAGTTATCAGAGCTTAGTGTGGTTGCGTTCATTCCTTATTACAGCTTCACATCGATGTTTCATTGAGCTGAAAATAGTTTTGAGCTCTTCCTTCGTTATTACATGATGACAGGAAACAATTAGATTCTCAATTAGTTCCTTTTTATTTCATGGATATGTTGCATCACTATTTATATAATATCTTTGTTTTTATAAATTTAGTTTTCATGATCTGTCAACAAAAAGTTGTTGATATTTTGTAGCGCAATGTAAGAACAAGAATAAAAAGTTTCACGATCGAAAATAGTTTTCTTCTTAAAAAGGATGAATTAATTCTAAATAATCATTTTGCTTATTTTATATATTATTTGTGACTAAATCGTCTACAAACTGGTGACCCGTACATATTCAAATGATGGATGAGAATAACGAATTGGCTGTGGCAAATTTGAATCAGGAAACATTCAAAGCTAATAAGGTAAGCGTTAAAATTCCACCTGTTTGGGAAGAAAAACAAAAAATATGGTTTTTCCAAGTTGAAGTTCAATTTTCCATTGCTAATATTAATCAAGAAGAAACTAAGTTTAATTACCTTGTTGCGCAGTTAGATACAAAATTCATAGAAAATATATGGGATATCATTCAGAGTGATGAAAAAAATAAATATTCTTGTGCTAAAAATAGACTTTTAAATACTTTCAAAGAAAGTGAAGAAAAATTCACTAAAAAATTGCTTACTGGAATCTCATTAGGTGACATGAAACCCAGTCAACTTTTGAGAAAAATGAAATCGTTGGCTGGAGTTAATATCTCCGAAAGAGTTTTAAGAACATTATGGCTAGATAAATTACCAGACTCCATCAAAAATATTTTAGTTGTTAATTCGGAAAATTTAGAAAATTTGTCAGTTATGGCAGATAAAATTTTTGAAATAAATTCATCGCCAGAAATTTATTATGCTACTGCAGATAATTCTGCTATGAAAAATATCCTGGAAAAAATCAGCCTTTTGATGAAACGGATTTCAGAATTATCCATCAACAGGAGAAAATCAAGAAGTGAATTTAAAAACTCCAATCAAACTCGAATTAAAAGTCGATCTCGTAAGCGTTTCAACCCAAATGGAAAAACTGTTATTTCCACTTCATGTTTGGTAATAAGTGTTATCCTGATAAATGTAAAAGTCCATGTTCCTGGAATAATGCATCGGAAAACAGAAAAGCAGTGGATTTGGCGGCAAGTTCTCCTGCTACAGAATATAAAGATTGCCGTAATTACCACTTATTTGTACAAAACACCGGTTTACGCTTTCTTGTTGGTAGTGGTGCTGATTTATCAATAATTCCTGCCTCATGTAAAAATAAAATTTGTGATTCTTTTAAGCTTTATGCAACAAACGGCTCAGAAATACCAACTTTTGGTCATAAAATTTTAACTCTAAATCTAGGGCTGCGTCGTGAGTTCCAGTTTCCTTTCATTATTGCTAAAGTAGATAAAGGAATAATTAGTGCTGATTTTTTAAATAAGTTTAACTTGTTAATTGACATCCGAAATAAACAGTTAGTTGATGGAATAACTAACCTTCATGTTAAAGGGGAAATTTCTTCTATTTTGCAAGAAAATAAAATTAATATAATGGATAAAACATCAAAATTTTCAAATATATTATTACAATATTCAGATTTAATGAAACCAAATTTGTTAGTTACTAATACGAAGCATGATGTTAAACACTATATTGCTACTAAAGGCCCACCGGTAGCTCGTCAATTCAAAAGCTCGTCAATTGGATTCTAAAAAATTAGAAATAGCCAAGCAAGAATTTAAATTTATGTTAGATAATATCATTCGACCTTCTAAATCTCCATGGTCAAGCCCACTACATCTTGTGAATAAAAAAGATGGAAGTGTTAGACCATGCGGTGATTATAGACGTTTAAATGCCCAAACCATTCCTGACCGTTATCCAGTTCCACGTATTGAAGATTTTCATCATATTTTAAAAGGAAAAATAATATTTTCTAAGATTGACCTATTCAAAGCATATTTTCAAATTCCAATTGCTGAGGAAGATAAGGAAAAGACAGCCATAATAACACCATTTGGCTTATTTGAGTTTAATGTTATGAGCTTTGGGTTAAGAAATGCACCCTCTAGTTTTCAGCGCTTTATCAATGAAGTATTATTTGGACTAGAATTATTTGTTTTTCCATCCCTGGATGACATTCTAGTAGCCTCTGAAAATGAAGAACAACATGAAATTCATTTGAAACTTGTGTTTGATCGTTTACAAAAATATGGTCTTCCAGTGAATATCTCAAAATCAACTTTGGGAGTGTAACTCATCTAGAATTTCTGGGATCCTTGATAACCCCCGAAGGATCTAAGCCACTTCCAGAGAAAGTAGAGGCAATTTTATCACACAAATTACCCGAAACAATTCGTGATTTGAGAACCTTCTTTGGACTCCTAAATTTTTATAGAAGATATTTAAAAAATGCTGCTAAACATCAAGCTATTCTTCACGAGTACTTAAAAGGTTCAAAAAAGAATGACAAAACAAAAATTGTTTGGATCGAGGAAGCTAAAGAAAATTTTGAAAAATGTAAACAAGATCTTGCACATGCTACTTTATTAATCTTTCCTGACCCTAATTTACAATTGGCTTTATTTACTGATGCGTCCAATTTTGCGATCGGATCGGTATTACAGCAGTTTGAAGCTGGAAGTTGGAAACCGATTTCATTTTTTTCGAAAAAATTAACTGAAGCACAGAAAAATTACAGTACCTATGATAGGGAATTATTAGGAATATATCTTTCCGTCAAACAGTTTAAACATCTTCTTGAAGGACGAAATTTTGTTATTTATACTGATCACAAGCCACTTACATAAGCCTTTCATAAAAAAAAACGAAAAAGCTTCACCTAGACAGTTACGTCATTTACAATATATTTCACAATTTTCAACAAATATTTGTCACATTAGTGGAGGAGAAAATATAGTTGCAGATTCATTATCCAGGATTGAATCTATCTCTGAAATAGATTATGACAAAATTGCTGATGCACAAGTTGATAATGAAGAACTTAATAAACTGCGCTTGAAACCATCCTTAAATTTTAAACAATATCCCCTCGACTCTGGTAAATTACTTTGGTGTGATATTTCAACTGCAAACATTCGTCCATTTATACCTCAGCCTCTTCGAATGCACATGTTTCAAAAAATTCACAACTTGGCTCACCCTGGTGTGAAATCTACTATTAAACAAATAGCTTCTAGATTTATTTGGCTAAACATTCGAAAAGATGTCAATCAATGGGCAAAATCTTGTATCCAGTGTCAAAAGAACAAAATTAATAAACATACACATTAACAAATTGGCACCTTCCAAGAAGTAGATGATCGATTCAGTGTCATTCATGTTGACATCATAGGTCCATTTCCTGTATCCGAAGGAAAAATAAAATGCCTTACTTGCATTGACCGCTTCACATGTTGGATAGAGAGGTCATTCCTTTATCAAATATCACGGCAGAAACAGTTGCTCGACAATTTTATAATCACTGGATTTCACGCTTTGGAATGCCATACCGTGTGACAACTGATCAAGGTACTCAAATTAGATCTGAGCTCTTTAATGTATCCGACTACGTTCGGAACCGTGATTTTGCAAAAGCGTGTAAATGGATAATATTTATGATATTTTGTGTCACTTAGAATAGAATACATGTATAAAATTGTTTTAAGGACATTATGACAAAAATAAAATTATTTAAATACAATATTTTGGCAAAAAATTAACTTAGAATAACCTTTTTTCTAAATGTTCTCCTTTTGTAAAAAATGCTTCTATT
>BMAV01004421.1:119192-174213 GCA_019973955.1 Trichonephila inaurata madagascariensis | reverse complement strand
CCCAGTTTGAGAAACTCTGGTATGATGTCTTTGTGGCATGGGATTACTTGTAACAGCCGTCCCTCCGCTAGTCCTCTCGAGAGGTAGGTGGTAGGGGAAGAGAGGTGGAAGCCCCTTACCACCTCCCTGGTGTTCTCGCTTAAAATTGGAATGGAACTGAGCCAAATTGTACTGTCACCTGTATGGTGCTTAATGTTACGGCTAACGACAGGCGTACATCCAGCACTTTGTTGCGATGAATTTCATGGACCTCGATCAGATACCGTCAGACTGGTGGAATTAGTAACAACAATAACCACAGAAGTAAATCTAAACAGTTTTCTTATTTAATGGTGATCCAGAAGAATTTTCAGTATAAGAATGTCTTAATTCATAAAGATAAAATCATAAAGGGGCGCCAAACAAAATAAAATTTTTAAAAAAATGTTGAGCATTGAAGAAGTTTTTCCTAGCATTAAAACATTCACAAAAAGAGAGATTAAACAAGAATCAAGCATGGGAAAAAAAGAACTGCAAATAAAATGGATGAAACTTTGAATAACAAGAGCAATACAGAGTGATACACAAATTAACATACAGATATATTTCGGGGTAACTAATAATATTAAAACTTAACTTTCATTACAGATAGGTATAACTGTTTTTGTAATTTGTTTTTTATTATTATAATTAGTAAATATCTCCCATCTCTTTTTCAAAAGTGGAGCTAAAGAAAATTATTTTATCGTAAAATTTCAATACTAGTGAAAATGAATTTGCTTTAATGCTTAATGTCACAGCCTCGTTAATCAATTAGCAATTGAATCTAATTTTTGATCCATGTAATTGCCCCCAATTACAAAACCTATCGACGTGCTCAACGAAAATCAATTAAGAGACAAAAAATCGACCTGCAACTACATCCGAACTGAAACACTACCAAGAGAACTTCCCCAAAAGTAGACTCATAAGAGACCCCCTCCCCCTCCCTATCGCAGAAGCGCACGTTCCCGTACATTTTGCAGGTGGACTTAATCAGTTGGAGTGCACATCTCCATTACCGGGGAGGTTCTGTCATAAGAGGGGAGGGGGATTCTACGGGCAAAGCACGTGCTGTCTCGCTCCTAACAGGATTCTCTCTTTTTCTTTCTTTCTGTTTTGAAGGGGGTTTATTTATTTATTTACTTCACTCCAGATCTTGTCCACAATTTCTCTTAAAAAAATAATAAAAATAAAAACACGATGGCTTTTATAAAGTAAAACACACACGCAGGGAGAATGGGATCTTGACGCTTCCTTAACTGACGGAGGGTGATGGGTGGTTATGGCTGCTTTTATTGCCACTTCGAGTACCATTGATCCTTGTAAGAACTTCCGATATCACGCGAGATTCTGAAAGTGGTGTTTGTTTGATGTTTGGGTGTGAATTTTCGCTTTAATTTACTCAGAAATGTTCTATTCCTTCCCCCAGTGGGATTGAGTTTGTTATACAGACCAAGCAAAATAGTCAGGTATTACGTAAAATGGAATTATGGTAACTAGGAACCAAAATTAAATGTACGGAAGTTAGCATTTCATTGTTATTATGGTTTTTGCAGCAATTTTTCACGTTTTTATCACTTGTTCGGAGTAATTTTTTCGCATCGTAACAGTGCTTCTCAAGCTTTTAGTATTTGCCACCCAAAATTCAATCATAATTTTCTTCGCGCCCCCCCCCCCTTTCCTCCATACGATAACAATGTATTGAATTCAATAATACTGTACTTTGATGCTAAAGGTACAAAACGACTTTAGACTGAATTGTAACCGGAGTATATAAACGTCTCTCTCAGCCAAAGCGTTAATTGCCATAGACGTATATATACGTCTTTCTGAAGCACGATCTTTCCTGTGCACTGCTATTGATACAATTATTCCGAAGGTTTTGGAAGGGCATAAAAAGACCTTAACATTGTTTGCAAAGGATTTACTTATTTATTCCTTTTCTCACCCCCCCCCCCCCAAATATGCCAGCCTACATGAAAAACGGTGGAATTGGGGAGCGAATCACGTATCTTTTAATCAGCAGAAAAGGGATTAATTATAAACCGTACAAACTACCAAGATAAGTGTTAATTTTTGTATATAATTTTATATATGACAAGCCTATGAGGTTAATGGTAATTGCTAAACTTCTTAACTTAGTATTGCTAAATTAATTTTAAAATAAATTGTGCAGTACTGATACATTTATATGTGTATGATATGATTGTAAATGTGTATTTATTTCTTATTATGGCAGAATGTATTTTGTTTCTTTACTTTCAGCAAATTAATAATTTTTTAAATAACCTTTTGTTTTCGACTTTTCAATAGGCTCGCGCCCCTCCTCGAAGAGTTATCACGAACTCTAAAGAGGCTGCGCCCCACAAATTGAGAAACGCTGCGTTATAAGAATAAAATTGTTTCACTGATGACAAGAAATTACAAATTTGCAGGGTGACTGTCTAGGTTCGGAACCGCGATTTTGAAAGAAGCGTGTAAACGAATATTTCTATTTTTAATTTATTTATATTTTTTTTTTGTATTTAGTGTGATTTGAATTAAAATATACATAAAAAAATTATTTTAAGAATATTATCACAAGAAAAAATTACTTAAATGCAATTTTTAGGCAAAAAATGAAGAAAGAATGACGTAGTTTCAATTCATTCTACTTTCATTTGAAAAATTCTTCTATATAATGATAATATTTTATCTCTATACATAATTAAGATCTCTCTTACAAAGACTGAAGTAAAAGTTTTGAAGAATTCACATTATTTTCAGTGTTGCGATCCATTGAAAAATCCATTTTTGTTAAAATTTGATAGATTGTAAGGGGTTTCTCGGGCCATCCCTTAGTGTGAGTGGGTCAGAAGGAATATTAGCCATAGTCAATGCAGCTCTATTTATTAACAATTCTCAACAAAGACACAAATTCAACACCCAAGATAAGAAATGCACCAATTGTTAAATATGAGAGCAATAGCGAGGCAGACGAGATACTAGAATACTTAACAATAAATCAAATCACGTACGTCCAAGCAATACATCTTCTAATTCAAATCGACATAATACACTGTGATACCCCGCGCTCTGGGGGTATCATCTCGTCACCATCCACGCAACCTATGTTTGAGGGAAGGAAGGATTGACCACTAAACTCTGCCATTATAAAATTAGTTTATTATGATCTTACTTTATATACTCGTACAATAAAACAACACTAGTCTAGGAGGCTAATGATCAGGAGTGATGCGACGCAAACCGTAATTCTGACAAATAGCGCAATTAACCACTGAATCTATCTTTATAGCTGATTTCGTAACTTAATAGTCTTAAAGCTTAAAAGTCTTAGAACTAAGTCTTACCACTATTTCCTTGACGAACAGCTACGGTCCTTAAATCATCAATTTATTCTTCCATCCGACTTGCTCTGGCTAAGGACCCACTTGTTACTTATCTTTACACAGAACTCATAGAATACATTAAGACTCTTCTCATAGAACTTTACCTCACTTCACTTAGCTTTACTTAGCGCTGCTTAGTGCTCGGCGAGAATACAAATGTTCCAATATATACTATTCCTAATCTGCATAACCACGCTCTCTTCTTGGGTTGATTGGAAAGAATTGCTATTCTGGCCCCAAAGAAATCCCAAGAAGACTATTGATAGAAGTACCAATAAAGGCCCGCCATAACACTTAATTGACCCAAATCGTCAATTTTAATATTAATCAAATAAGCTACGAAGTACTCTAGCCTAGCTTTGCGTTAATCAATCACTGCTATCCTATAGCAGTCTAATCTCTCTCTCTCTAACTCGAAAGTTTAATCCTTATATACAACTCTTGATTTACATAACCACATCTTCTTCGGAGGAAGGTTTTTAGTAGAATAAATTTTAAAGACCCATTATTCTCCAAGAGGATTATTAGTAGGAAGAACGCGGATAGACTCGTTACAATATAAAAATATGAACAAATACACTTTTAAATTATTTATTTCAAAAGTACTAGTTCAGTCAATGTATATAGTAGCTATATATATATAAAAAAATATCATTACTATAGAAGAATTTTCTATGAAAGGAGAATGTTTTGAATATATGTAATTTTTTTCTTCCTTTTTTACCAAAAAGTTACATTTAAATCATTTTTCATGTAATAATAATCTTTAAAAAATTTTATGTGAATATTCTAATTTAACGGACACTAAATATCCGAAAAGTTATCTGTTTACACGCTTTTTTAAAATCATGATTCCAAACGTAGTCAGTTACTTTAAGTACATTTTAAGGGGGGGGGGGGGATTCTATTCGCAGAAATGTACATTTCTGGAAGAATGTCGGAACAATTGGTTAAAAATCCACTGAGCGTACAACACATAAAGAAAAAGAAAAGCTATAATACATAAAAAAAAATTATATTTGAATCCAAAAGGCAGGCGTTTTATAAACGCAGTACAAAAAAAGCCCGATACAGTATCGAATTGTAGGCAATGATACACACATTGAAAAATTTTTGAAGTAAAATACAAATTATCCTTTCCTTTATGTAAACTGTAATCTTTTCAGAACATGCACCGATGAATCTAGAAAGTTTGTTACTTAAAATCGAAAAAAGGAGAAAAACAAAAAAAGAAAAATAAATAATATAGAATTTGGAAATTTTTCTAAAATTTCTTTGAGATAATATTCATTTACACATATCTCTATGATGAATATCTTAACATACTTATATATATACACACATTAAATACATTTTAAAACATAATTTTTTCAGATTATATTTCTAATTATCCTTTAATCTCTAAAAATGAAAGTAAGTACTATAAAAAATACAAAGATCTCATAAAAATGATAATTTTGTTTATAGTAAAATATTAGAAGACAAATATTTTTGCTACTTGAACGATTTATATATGTCATTGTGTTTCTTTACATTAATTTATGAAATAGTCTTATAAAAAATATGTAATTTTAATATCTTAAATTTGGTTCACAGTTATAGACTTTAATGACTATTGTGTAATTAATATTTTCTGCTTTAAATCTCAGTAAAGTTTTAAATATATGCTTATAATATTCCTTTTTTTCAAATGGTTGCATTTTGTTTAACAATTTAAATTCTTCATTTTTGCATTCTCTCTTTTTTGAAATATTATACATGTTTTTTTATTCATTTGTATATGTATATGGATATCTCTGTCTTTTCTTCAAGACATTTTATTACTAGAATTAAAATTTAACTTATTCATTCTTTTTACTTATCTTCTCAGCTGTCAAAATTCAACTCAGAAAATGAGCAGCTAATTTATACACATTATATTGCACTTTTAAAAATAATTTTCTCAAAAAATAATAAAGCCGATAGTTGAATAGTTTTCGTTTGCGTTCAAAATGTAATTTTTTATTCACTTTATAGGGCAATGTTAAATATTAATTTTTTTCTTAGTCTTACAACAACTTCTAAGTGAAAAAAAATCAACGCATATTTACGAATAAAGCTATATCATTATTTTTGTGTCAAAATAAACGATTTTATTCTTTAAAATTGTGTGTTTCGCGTGGCGGAGGATATCTTTTTCCCTTACCTGTGGCCTAATGCACTCCATTATTTTGCATGAAAAATAAATAAATAAATAAAGCAAAATTTAAATTGTAATGACGAAAAAAAAACGATCTACCCAAGTTAATAATTAAATTTTATTTCTATTTAAGGGCTCGTGGCAACCCGTCTGGCTGCAGGATAGGGAAAATGATGTCCTGATGTCTTTAACCAAGTTGTTGACCAAGGAGGCCGGTGTGTCCTGCACTCAGGATACAGAAGGACACTTTCAGGAAGACTCAAAGGTTTGGAAGAGTCTTTGTTGAGTGATAGAAGCGGGTTTGAAAAACCAGCTGGAGCGATAATTTGCTCGAAACCAAGAACCAGCCACTTTCCCAACTTTAAGAGCTGTTGGTATTGTAATCAAAGAGGGGAAAAAAGTATGCATACTTAATTGTGTATCAAGATATTAGAAAACTATACAACAAAAAAGAAATTAAAAACAATAGCCTCAAGTTCTTTTCTTTAAGTTTATTGTAGCACGCTCAACGAAATCACTACATAAATCTGAAGAATCCTATGGGAAAAATGAAATTTAGACGATTATGATAATAAAATTATTCAAATAATATTTGCTAGTCAATATAATCCTATCTGAAAGACATGACGGTTATACCAGTGATAAACTTGGACATATCTCAAGTATGGCGTCGGGTCAACGACAAATTGGAACACCCGGAGAGCCAGAGAAGGATGGTTCTGGTCATAGTGTGTGTGGCGCTGCTGTTGGACAACATGTTGTACATGGTGATCGTACCCATCATTCCGGATTACTTGCGGTACATAGGCGCTTGGAAAACCCATAAAGAAGAGGGAGAGATTGTATGGGATAACAGTACTGCAGTACCCGGTAGCAATGCTTCTTATTGGAAAAAATTGCCAGACAAAATCATATATGAAGGAGAAGATAGCGCCATCGGGATATTTTTCGCATCGAAAGCCATATTTCAGCTTTTCGTCAATCCGTTCTCCGGAACCATAATTGATAAGATAGGATATGACACACCTATGATGATAGGCCTTACTATTATGTTCATATCAACCGCCATGTTCGCATGTGGGCAGAGTTACAGTGTGCTGTTTTTTGCAAGAAGCCTTCAAGGAATTGGCTCAGCATTTGCCGACACGGGTGGTCTGGCCATGATTGCGGATCGATTCACCGAAGTAGAGGCCAGAAGCAAGGCCATAGGTATTGCTCAAGCGTTTATATCATTTGGAAGCCTTGTGGCGCCCCCGTTTGGAGGTCTGTTGTACGACTTCGCTGGAAAAGAGGTACCATTCATCGTGCTGAGTATAGTATCTCTCCTTGATAGCTTCGCTTTGCTCTTTATCATGCGACCGGTGAAAGAAACGATGAAGGAACTAGACATAGAACGACCTAAAGGAACCCCCATCTATAGGCTGTTTATAGACAAATATATCTTCATTTGTGCCGGTACTCTGGTGATGGCGAACGTGTCGCTTGCCTTTTTAGAACCCACTATTACTTTATGGATGAAAAACACCATGGATAACGTGGACGAGTGGCAGATGGGCTTGATATGGCTGCCAGCTTTCATTCCCCATGTATTCGGCGTTTACACTACAGTAAAGCTGAGTAAAAAGTACCCCAAATACCAATGGTTAATCGCAGCTGTTGGATTAGCCCTAGAAGGAATCAGCTGTTTCTTTCTTCCCTTCGCAACTAGCTACTGGGTTCTGATGCTCCCCTTATCTGGTATCTGTTTCGGAATCGCCCAAGTGGATACCTCCCTCCTTCCTATGCTGGGTCACCTGGTGGACACGAGGTACGTGTCTGTGTACGGTTCCATTTACGCCATAGCAGATATATCCTATTCTCTTGCCTATGCAGCTGGTCCAGTTATTGCTGAAGGCATTGTGGATACCATGGGATTCCTTGGTTTAAATATGATTATTGCAATCACTAACCTTGCTTACGTACCGGCGATAATGATGCTACGGCACGTGTACGACTACGATACGTTCGAAAATGAACAAATCGTTCTTGACGAAATGCCCACAGCGCAGTACAAGACTTTTGCAATAGATAACGGGAATGCCGTCAGCCTCAACACCAACCTGGCGGAATCGAGTAATCTGCAACCGGATCTATTCCAGCAGCAGCAACAGTCTGATCCAGCCCCTGTGCGTGATACCAACCCTTTCCGCCAACCCCAGCCCATGACTAATCCACCAGCCAATAACCTGCAAGGCCAACAACAAGTCCAGAGGAAGCAGAGAGGGTACAGATCTTCGACGGATATGGAGAAAATGATAAATAGTTCCGATGAAGATTGACGTTAGGTGTAAAGCTTTAATTCCATTGCCTCTTCGGGTGAGAATCAGAAACTCGGGATGATGAGCTTTAGCTATACATTTACACTTATTCTGCAGTCTTAGGGAGTATAGAAGGTGTAATATATCAGTATTCTTTCGGAGGAGTTCCATCAGTATTGTGCTCTAGGCGCTCCACCCGAAGAGTCTGATTCCCATCGAAAGTGTGTCAAGTTATAGGAAATGTGAAAACTTCTTAGGTAATAATTAAATGTTTAAAATATTAAACTCTTACTCTTCATACTGTTCGTGAAGTTGCTGATCCAGGTGGAGCTGAATATTTAAATTTCAACAATCGTATTTTGTGATATCCTTCTAAACAGCAATAAATGAAGATGCACGATTGGATTTTTACTGTGAAAATACATCGATAAGGATCGAAGGAAGATTTTTCTCAAAATGCAGTCATTCCATTCTATGTAAAGCATTTAGAGGAACTTTTACATCGGGAAGTAAAGACAAAATGTTTGAATGGGCTAAATTTGTGATGGTCACGTGACAAATACAATCACGTGTTTTCCATTGAATTCAAAACTGACATTTGACTTGTATTTGTTGTTCTACTCGTAAAATTTCGATACAATTTCATATTTGGTTGTTTGCTATTATTTTTTAAAAAAAGTTTTTCAAAATTAGGAAAAAAAAATATGTTTATTATAAGTGTGCTTTAAAAAATCAATTACATTTTGTTTACCTATATGCGTTATTATTGTATATATATACATAAACATTTTCTTTTTTAAAGAACCTACAAAAAAATAAAAGTTGGCAACGGCGAATCACAATAAGTAATTGGTTGGAAACACGTGTTTGTAGATATCATTTCTTTACACGTCACATGAATATCGCCCATTGTCAAGTAATGATGTCGATTTTTATGTTTATTTTACAAATGTTTTTTAACATTTCATTAGATATTGACAAATATTTTTTTAATTTAGCTTCTTTTTGCAATTGAAACTTTGAGGTTAGTAGCTCCTTTATTTTAATTATTGTGATTGCATTGAATCAAATATAATTACTAATAACTTTACAAATAAAAGGAATTATTTTAAAATGCCGTTGTCTATCAAAAAAGGAAAAGCTTTTTATTAAAAAAGCTTTTCTTTCTTTCTTTACGAAATAATATGGATTGTTATAAAAGAAATGGATACTTTTAACATTTCATAATATCAAAACTATAAAAAAAATTACGAGTAATATGATTCTGAAAATTCTTTTGCTTGATAAATGAAAATCATTTTTGAAACTGACTTTGGCTTTTGAATTTAGGGAGCAAGATACATGTTATGTCGTGTATTAAAAAATACTGCAATTCTCTGCTAAAAAAATATTTTTGAAAGAAATAGATTTTTTAATCACTTATGCCTAGTAAGTAAAGACTAAAGACAAATGTCATGAAAAATGACGGGGGTTTTCTCCCCTGTTCCAGGAAAAAGAAGAATTCAGTGTCAATCATCTGCATAGATTTGATCAGTGGCGTATTGGATGGCCCCCTGCAAAGTCAGGTTCTGGATCCCAAGCCAGATATTACAAAGCTTATGCACTTGAAGGCGTGTTTGGGCCCCCTTTAATCCTTCCCCCCTGATGCGGGGGTGTACGGAATGCCATTGGATTTGGTTATCCATAGTTCATTTCAGGTGACTTATAAAATTCATGGAAAAAGAGCTAAAGGCATGATTAGATTAATAATATTTTTTATACATAAAATATACTGAATTTAAGTATCCATTTCTTTTATATATTATATTTAATTTTTATTAGAAAACAGTGTTCTATACAAGTCATTGTATTTTTTTTAATTGTAACTTGCTGTTTGTGTAAACGCTCGACCTTGTTCAGCAAAAGTAAAGTTAATGTGAAGATATATAAGTCTTCTAATACAACTGTTAAGAAATATAACACCTTGAATTTAAATGTGATAACTGAAGTCAATAAGTGTGCCAGTGAACTATTCAACTTTTCTCAATGTGCTACAATTTTCATTCAATTTTGAAGATTATACTCACTGTCTGTACTCTTTCTTATTTTTAAAAAAATTTCCTGTTCAAACGCGTAAATAATTAATTAAAGACACTTGAAGCTGTAAGAGATAGAAAAGGCTTAATTATAAAATAAAGGTATTTTTCCTATTTGTGGGTCAGCGCAGCAATCGTGGCCAAGAAGGAGAATTTAAATTGGAAGTCTTCAACCTGGGTTTCGCAGAACCCTAGGGGAACCCCCGGAACTTTGTCAGGGGAATCGCTATTTGCTTAATCAAAGCGCCAAAATTTCTGCAAAATTTGTATTTGTATAAAAGAACAAATTCTTAAAGGCAGTTTACTTGTAAAAATAAATATTTTATGGATAAAATAAAATCTTAAAATTTGTAAAAATCACGGGTTTCAGTCATGAAGGCTTGCCAAGGAAGGAAAAGGCACAACTTATCGACCTGTCAACAAATTCGACGTTAATGCCTAAATTTAGGCAAGAACAGCTCCTAAATTTTAGGTTATAACTTAGTAGAATACTAAAATTATTTCTAAACGAAACCAAAACTTAGAAGCAAATGAACTTAGGTTATGAAATGCGATTGCAGATTGCTGCAATATGCCAAGTCTTCTGTGGTTTCTGTAAAAAAATGAACACTTTTTTTATCTCAGTTATTAGATATAATGCAATGGCAGGTGACGCATGGAGCACGAGTTAATGAGTAAAGTTCATTTATATTATGTTAAGAAATGCAATGTTTTTCAATTTGTCTTTACTTAAAGTTCCCGTAACATACTTTAAATATTACTTTAAGATTATTGTTTTTTCGATCGGGTTCCCCGGAAACACCTTATATTTTCAAGGGTTTCGTGACAAAGTTTGGTGACTACAGATCTAAATGACAATGGCAACGAATCAGGGAGTTACTATTGCTACTAGAGAATAATGGCATCTGAATATTAGAAAAAGAAAGTTTTGCTAAGTGTGTGAAAAATTACGCTGAGTTCAGCAAGCAATTGTTTCTGAGTTGTATTTTATATTTTAATGCAGCCAGTTTTTTTAGCTAAGCAATATAGTAAGCTATGAGTCAATCAAAATTGTTTCTTGATGAAAGAAAAAAAAAGTGATTCGCGAGGTTCTTGATGAAAAGTTTTGGCTGACCTACGTAAGAAAAATACCTAAAATATATGTAACAAGTGAGACGAAGTATGTTTTAAACTTTGAATTAGTATCTTCTCACTGTTAAGATATAATCATTTTAAAAATATATTTTATATTTTTTATTATTTGAAGGATAATAAAATAGCTGTGCGTGTTTATTTAATAAAATATTTTAGTTGTAATTGCTAACACGAAAATTTACTAAAAAAATATTACATTGTTATATATTTAAACAATCTGATTTTTAAGCTCGGTTTATTTAATAGAAAAATATTCCATTACTTGCTGAGGAGAACTGATCTTGTAATGAATACGTCTGAGTTGAGACCAAGAACAAAAATGCAAGGAATCAATCTATTGCTTTCAAAATTAAACGAAACATTTCAAAGAGATCGATGGTTGAAACGAAATTACTATAAAAAACTGATGATATGGTTACAAGATAATTTCATACAGATTTCTTTTGAAGTCCAACTCAACAGCTTTGGCATCAAAACTGTGATTTGAAGCCAAATGCTTCCAAATTTTAAACCTCAGCTAGAAAAAAAGAGAAATTGGAAATGGATTTAAAATCTAATTTCTCTCTTTTGTAAGAGTGGAATTCATATAAATGAATCGTTTTCTTTTTTCTGAAGCTTTTCTTGCTTTAATTACTCACATTATATAGTCATTTGCACATTTTTTTTCTCCAAGTTAAAAATGTTTAATTTCGAAATTCAAGTAATTTTGACTTTATGTATGAATTTTTCATTACAAATAATGAAATTTCAAGACATTCATAACCTTCATTACAAAATAATATTTATCGTAATTTCAGTCGTCTATTTAGGTGTTCATAAGGGGAAAAAAATATATTTCTCAATGGTGAAAAAGAGCATCACGTATTTTAACCACACTACAATTTTAATTTCCTTTGTCTTAAGCACATTTAGAAGCAATAACGAATTCTTTTTAATAATAGTTGTAGATTTTAACATTATTTCTGCATCTTTAATCTCTAATATGATACATCAATGTTTTTCAATACTCTGTTCAGTTTTAAATAGTTTTTAGATTTCAATCTCAGTCTGGTTCTACATTACAACAAATGTGCATAAATGCAGTGTTATCTACCATGAAATCATAACTGCTACTTCGAAGAATTTGGGGATGTTGAGAGTAACCAAAATTACGTAACATTTTTTATTTGTTTCTGCATTATTATTGTTCCATTAGACGCACACTTGTAAATATGTAACATATTTAGAATAGAGTAAAAATTATAGGAATTGATAAGTTCTGCTTTTACAAAAGAATTTCAGAGATGGAAGTTAAGATGAAAGTACAGTTAATACAACGATGGAAAAAATATTATCTACAACACTGCATAGTTAAAAATATCATATTGGATAGTTTGCCTTTTTTATTTTAATAAAATATTTTAAAAAATATATCATTTTTTAATTGTTGTTACATTTTATAATTTCATGCGACAAAGAAAAAAGAATATGTACTTTAAAATTATTCATTATCTAAGCATTGCATAAAAATTTATTTAAAATATTACCATTTTCAGAAAATTTAATCGTTTTTTGTTGTAATATTTCTCTAATATGGCAAAGACAAAAAAATATTGAATTCTTTTCTTTTTGAATGTTTTACATTATTAAATTGCGATCTAAGCAAAGAAAGTAAAGTAAATAAAAAAATTATCGGTAAAAAATATAAATTATATAGAAGAAAAAACACACACAAAAAATGTTGAATTGTTAAACAAGCTCGAATATGTAAAATAATTTAACACATTCCAATATGCAAACATAATTTTTTTCGAATTTCTCAAACTCAGTAAAAAAGTAAGACTATGTAAATAAAAATTATTTCATCAATTACATTTCTATAAAATTTTTAAATAACTTGAATGACTTTTTAATTCGATAAAATTTATGTATATAGAGTTTTATTTACTATGTCTGCCAAATTAATTTTGATTTGAGTTCATTTTGAATAAATATGTTCGCTACTACGTTCGAAAAAATGCATCATTTTGTCTGTTTAAAACAAAAGTCAACCAAATATATAAATTCTATAATTAAAAACATTCCAAAATATCAATTCCGAGATAAATCATTGCAAAATATTAGATACTGTTGTAAGCATAAATACGATAAAAAAATTGATAAGCAATAAAAAACATAGAACACATACCTATCTACACCGATCAATTGCGGAAAAACGAAACAACAAATGACCATATGAAATAAGATTTTTAAGCTATGATTATTCTAAAAAAAAAAAACAAGTATAAAACAAAACGACAAAAAGTCTAATATTCATAAGGAACAAATTTTGACACTAAATCCAATGAAAAAGCGATGATTAAATTGTTGCCAGATTGATGACGTGCACTAGAAAAAAAAATCTTAATCGAATCGTATCGTAAAAAATTATTTTAATCGTCACATGGGCATTTAGGATTCTGTTGAACAGCAAGAACGATAAAAAAATCATTTTGCTTAAACTGAACACACACAAATAAGTTAAAATTGAAAATAAAAGAAACTCGAAAGAAACATTGTTATTTCAACGAGTTTTCTTGGGCTCTACTCTAATGACTTGAATAAATTAAGATAGACATATTTTTCGTAAGAAAACATAATTCAAAGCGTAGGAATTTTTTAAAAAAAATATTATTTCCCTGAAAACTTTTGTGAAAAGGAACTTATAGCTTTAAGACTAATTAGAAATGAACTTATGGAGTTGCAGGCGGGGATCTATGTGCAATGTGTATTATAGTAATATTTAAAATATGACGAATTTATTTATGTTTAAAAAGAAAATAAAAATTTTATTAACTATTAGAGTGTTTATTGGTGTTAACTGAAGTAAAATTTTATGTCTAGTTGTATATTTAGTTTTTTTTTTTTTTTTTTTTGTATAAATATTGTTTTACGGAGATTAAATGCATTTTTCTCTGCTACTGTATTCCTTAACTATATGTATGCATACTTTATAATTATTCTACGAAGTATTGGATGAAGTATGATCCCTTAATTTTTTTGAATTCGATATTTAATATTATTGTGGAAAGGAAAGTTAAACTAAATATGTTATACTGTTACGTCTATTTATATTATTAAATTAACAAAACCTTAGAGAAAATTATTTGCACCCTCCATTTTGTGTATAAAAAAAGATTCCAGGTAAACTAACTGGACATTTAGTTACTTGTAATGATTGACTGTTAGACTTTAATTCTGTTACTTAGTGCATGATCACTAAAAATCCTACAGAAAGCACGATTTTCCTTTTTGTGAATTTATTTCAGTTCTTGTACAATTTGTAGCCCTATTTGAATTGTTTAATGAAATAAAATAATTAAAATGGTGTTTCTTGTATGATTTAATAATGAAGTGCTTTTTTCATGTATTGAAAAACAATAATTGGAATTTTTAGTTTGTATTCAACACAATTGATTGAAAGCGCATCGAGAAAATATACTTTTTATTACTCGTATTTATTCGTAATATAATGATTGAAGTGAGTTAAAGATAAGGATAAATTAAGCTTTCCTGATGAAGCTAATAGTTTCAATTCCAATTTGTAACATTACTTGAAGGAAATATATAATGTTCACCCAAATATTCAACATATGGATGCTTCAATTGCCAAATCGATTAACTCCATAAAACAAGAAGTTGAGAACAATGATAAAATAGTATACGTTGTTTTTTAAAATTCTTTTCAAATTAAAAATTTGAAAATATGATGTGGACTGTATTATTGCAAACACCTATTTGATTTGACGACATATTGAAAGTATAAGATGGAATATACTTTTCGTGATTGGGGGAGTTAATCGATTTGGCAAGTGAAAGTAAATTATTAATTCAAATTCAGTCTTTTAATTACTCTTTTATTACGGAAAGATGTCATTATATAAACATATGTTTTATTAAAGAGTTTAGCACAAATAAATAATAATTATTCTGTTACTCGTACATAACATTACGAGTATTATTACTTTGTTTAAATTGCGTTATCATCATTATAAGTGATGTCATCTTCATTAGCTGTATTTGAGCTCCCATCCTGTCGATTTGTCTTTAAAGTTTTATAATACTCGTGTTTAATGGGAGGAATAAATTTCAACAAGAGTCCATCATATCTTACCTCTTTTCTCTTGTCACTGTTCTACCTGTTGGATGCAACAAAGGCTGGATAATATTTTTCAGACATATTGGTCTACCTGCGACACTTTTTCGTATATTTATGGCACTAAATTCGGTATCTTCGTTAAAGTCATATTTAAATTGTATCAGATGGGGTTTCGACTTTTCTAATTTTATCCAGTGCATCTTGAGAAAATTTACTGGTATCCCTGTAACTGATACCTTTCTATTATTGACAGAATTTTCTAAAGTACTTGTAGAGAAAAAGTCCTGATGCGTCATTTGAACCATATGAAACGGTGCTTTCTTTTTACAGGTTTTTATTATATTATACCAATGATTTGGCGAAAAGATATTCTGAACATTTTTTTTGCTTGAGATTCGATGATAGCAAATTGTGAATCATTAGGCTAGTAACTGTGTCCACTTTCCAGAAATTTCATTTCAATTGATTCAGCTTGTATTTCTGTACTTTGAAACAATTTCAATAAACTTAAAACAGTCCGATTCATTATCTTCTTTACTCAAATAATTCTTATTAACATTTTCCATCTTAATGTTATAACGGTTTATTTTTTTAAAAAAAAGGATTCACAATAAAATTGAAATTTATAAGTATCTTTACTTGTGGCAGTTCGAATACAACTAATTTATATTTTTATTTTTCTCGTACTTAGTTCGTGTGAGCGATAAAAGCTGTCGTCTAACGGGAATAAGGAAATTAAACGAACAACTTACAGATATCTCTGTAGGAGAGGAAAAATAGTGTAGCTGGTTAAATAGATTTTTATTATGATATAAATACATTATAGTATGGAGTTAATCAGATTGGCTTCTGACATAAATTATTTATTATTCAATGGCTAAAACGATTTTGTCATTTAGTGGTGTTAATACTTATTATTAGAGAAATTTGTTTTGAATATGTACAGTTAGGAGCTAATGAAGTGCTTTGATTTTAAAATTCAATAAAATTCCAAAAATGGAGATAATCGATTTGGCAAGTGAAGCATTCATATATAAATTCAGTATATGAATACATAATATTCAGCATTTATTTTCACTCAAAAATTGTAAATAAAAAATACTAATATAAAATTATAAATTTTTTTTGTAGGTAATCAGGATATTTCAATCAGATAAGATTTATTTAAAAAATTCTAATAATGGATGAAAACTATTTAGAATGAATTTATATATATATATATATATATATATATATATATATATATATATAATGAAATAAGAAGAATAACTTTTAAAAAAAATCAAGTGTATTTCACACTTTAACCGTGTGCAGTTAAAACAAATATCATTTTGTATCGAAAAGGATAATGTATTGAAATTAATAAAAAAGGAAAGTATAAAAATCCGAATATATCTGTGTAATAAATAGTTTATAACTATTTATTATATAAAGATTTATTTATTTTTTGTTTGTAATCGAGAGCAATTCAAAAGCTTTAAGGCCACGAAAGACCTGTCATGTAGAGGCGGCCAAGACACGTTAAATCTTTCGATGTTCAATGTCTTCCCCATTGGTGTGGTGTGGTATTTAGCCCATCGCCCTCGTATTGAGACGTAAATATAACACTCACTCACTCAAAAGTTTCTTGATACTGCTTAAATCATCTTTCATATTGGTGATTTTAACATCCAATTTGAAAATTGTGCATTTTCTCAAATGCCGGGCATGCAAGAGCGATTATTGTCTCTCTTCTACTTTTTTTTAAATCGAGAAAATATAACATAATTACATGCTCAAGTGAATGGAAACGTAAGTTATATTTTTAGAGATTATGCAAGTGTTTTAGGGAAAAGTGTCAACCACTCCATAAGGTTCGTGTAATCTATTAGGATATTCTCTTACAAGAAATTGCGAACAAATCTGTCAAAATATAAGTTTTAATCCATCAATGCATTACACATTTAACAGTAAAAGAAACAACAACCAAAAAACATAAGGAAACAAGCAGTTTCTGCTGGTCAAAAAGACTGGAATCCCTGGAAAATCCGTGGATAAAAGGCTGTCTTTGCCTTTGCCTTAGCTGAGTATAATGAAATGACCTTCACGTCTTGAGTGACCCTTCCAAGAGATGACACTCCCTACGTCCATTCAGGAACAAACATTCACAGGCATTGAGCGCACTTTGAGGCGAATTACAGGACTAGAGGGGATTGCATTGCTAAAAATGCAGTGCATCGTCTATACCAGGGGTATACTCAACCTCTTTTTCTGCTGGGCCGCATACATATGCCAGCTATTTCACGTGGGCCGCATACGTATGTTAGTTATTTCACGCGGGCCGCAACATGAGGATAAATGGTGGAGGGGGGAATGCTTTAAGATCAAGATAACAATGGTAATTTAGAATGTGGAAAATTGATCAAAATATTATAACTTCTGTTTTTCTTTTTTTAATTATTATTTGTTATATTTTTTATTTTTGTCACTAACACTAAATAGAAACATTTAAGAAGCACTCTTTCACAATTTCTGCATTAGTAAACGGTTTCATATGATGATCAATAATATAACAAACTTCATACGATGTCTTTTTTACCATTGTGATATTACCACTGACAAAAATCTTTGTTGCTGTTGCAAAGACAATTCAAGAAAGACTACTTATCACCTCTTGAAAGAGATCTTCGAGGAAAAGTTTCGTTGAATGATTCCTGTTTATTGGTATTTTTTAAATACAGAACTTTCGTAACAAATCAAACAACTACTGATCCATATTAGTTTTTCACTACAAAATAGGCAACCTCCCAATCGTCTTGAAACTATGCATTTTTTTCCAAATATTTTTCGCTTGCAAGATATGAAAGAGAGTTGAAAATTAGTTCATCCATAAAATGGTCACTACTCCACTGTTGACTGTTAACCCTAACCCTAACCGTTCCAAATAGAAAAATAGTATCAATTCATACCCGTATGACACCCACAGCAAAAATCAAAATTGATATATTTGATTTCTTGACAAAGAATTTGCCTCCAAATTTTTAATACAATGTTTTTAAATAAGTAAATTTCTCAGAGCAATGCGCCATGATCGGGCCATTTAAAAAGGTTCGATCGACCACAGGTTGAGTATCACTGGTCTATACTGACGGTAGTCGTACAGAAGATCGTACTGGCAGCGGTAATTTTATTGTGGCCCCACGTTGAGACTACAATAAAACAACGAAACCCTGACACTTGCTACGTCTTCAGGGGTGACTTAATTGATGCTGTCATGTCTTTTGATAGTGATTTTAGGGAACTATAGATTTTATCAGACAGCCTCAGGGCACTACAACATCTTAGTGGCTGGTTCTCCACCAACGATGAAACCAGCGTTTCTATTCTGCTCAAACTGAGAAAGATCTCTCTGTCCCACAACGTCAACCTCCACAATGAATCCTATCACATGTAAACATTAGAGGAAATGAGGTCGCTGATAGACTGGCCAAAGAGGATAGTGAGAATGGAAACGGCTACTGGCACTTATCTTACTTATCAAGAACTATACTCAAATAAAAGATCTAAACTAGAGATTTAATATTACGTATTCCGCCTGCACACCACTTGTCCACAGGAACATTCCCTGACCCTCTGCTGGAAAAATGAAATGTGACCGTGACTCCCAGACTTCTCTGGCTAGACCAACAAGTAGCCACCTGAAATGTGTTTTCAACGAAAGTGACCACCCCACTTGTCAAAAATGAAGTGACCGTCCAGGTTCACCGGATCACATTCTGAGATGTATCGGACTTTCTAAGAGGAACTTAATATCCATTCCCCTTCTGGCGTGGTTGGTTTGTCACTAGCACCCAAGGTTGCAGGTTCGACCCTGACCCAAGTCGGTGGATTTTCATGATGCAGAAAATTGACAACGCCCATTTCGTATGATTATACGGCCCGTAAAAGATACCTAGAGTTTCTATTTCGCTTGGATGCTCTCGGCAAAATTAAATTCTGGTACAGGTTCGCATCGTCAAAGCTCAGGTGCCTCACTCTAGGGAGGAAACTGGGTGTCAAAATTACCTGCGGCGATTGGTATCCGCCTATATGGCACCGCACTAAAAAGTGATACCAGCTTCTGGGGGATGCACTAGTTTGCAATGGTTAATGACCAATTCGCAGCCCATTAGAAATAAAAAAAGAAAGAAACGAGCCTTACAGTAGTCGCATATGGTAAGTAACATCTGACATGTTGACGTGGTAAATACGCAATAGTAACTTATATCCTGAAAAAAATGAATCAAGTATGATTGGAAATAATTTTCTATCTAATAACTATATCTTTAATGAAAACTTTATTTAATTAACACAAGAAAAAATGCAATTTTTTATCAAAAATAATTATTCTTGTTCAATTTAAGAAAGAGCGGACATAATAGACTTATGATAACTAAAATATGACACATACTTGTGATTTCAAAGTATTTTAAAACCGTTGAAAAACAGCATCAATAACAGTACCACTGTTAGCAGTCGAAACATTTTGATTTGTGTTCATTTCGTGCTTGAGTTCATCATTCCAAAAAGCTATGCGTGGCTCAGCTTTTGGCAAACTTTAACATCAGTTTGCCAAAAGCTAAAAAATCGGGACAAGCGAGTGATAGTTTTTTTTTTTTTTTAAGAGCAGAACCACCTCTTTGGTACATCCTTTTGAGACCCAAATTATTTTTATCTTTAAATATTAAATTCTTCTGCTTATTAATACTATATGGACCCCAATGACACTGGGAAAAATACTAAAAAAAACCCCCCCCCCCGGAACATAGACGGTACCCGCATGATCGTGCGGGTTGGGTGTTATTTGTGAAACAGGTCACCTATGCAATTTTACGAGTTATACATTTTTAGCTCTAAGTCAGTGTTTCTCAAACTGTGGGGTGCGCCCCTCAAGGGGAGTGTGATAACTCTACAAGGGGGGGGGCAAGTATATAAAAAAGTCGAAAGCAAAAAATTATTTTTTAAAAATTATTGATTTACTGAAAGGAAACAAAATACATTCTGATAAAATAAAAATAAAATACTCATTTTCACTGATATAATACACTTATAAATGTATCAATACTGCACAGTGTGTTTCATAATTAATTTAACAGTACGAAGTTAAGAACAAGTTTAATAATTACCATTGACCCTATGGGCATGTTATAAATTTATGTAAAACATTGAATACTTATCTTGATAATTTTTACGATTTATAATTAAAGTGGTATTGTAGCTTTACGTCAAAGTATACTATTTTTGAATTCAATACATTGTTATTGTATGGAGGGGGGTGCGATGAAAATTGTGATTGAAAATTGGGGCGCAAGTATAGAAAGTTTGAGAAGCACTGCTCTAAGTTGATAGAAGAAACAATCAATTCAACTAAACTTGTTACAAATAAGGAAATTATTGATGTATAATTAACTCTTTTATTAATTAATTATTTATTTACTGTAAAAATCTTTTGTTTTGTTTTTGGCAAGTATAAATAGCCATTGCATTTTTCACAACATGTTTTCGAACTGCTTTCATAGTTTTCATATCTGCACTTACGAGGCCTTGAAATGCCATCAACACATCGAAAATGGCTATATATGTTAAGCCTTTTAGCCTGGAATTACCAGAATAAAAGCCGTGACATGTATAGCAGGTGGATTATAACGCTTCGATCTTTTTGCGAGTGGAGTTACAACGCTGTTGTCTACATCCTCAGTTAAAATACTTTTGTTAGTAGGTGGAGATTCAACTATCTCCAACTTAAATTTTAAGGCATCCATTTGATTTTTTGAGGAATTTTACTTAATATTGCATCTTGTTTGCTCAGAAACCAAGTATTTACAACAGCTAAATCAATGTTTTCAATGAGCTATTAAAAAATAAAGTACAAAAAGAAAAAAACAGGAAATAACGTGGAAATTTAAATTTGATCAAGAGAAATAATTTTCGAAGCAATTTAAGGTGATTTAAAGCAAATTTGAAAGCAGCAAGTTCCCGGGCATAGAACCCAGGACAATTCATCTCAAGTCAGCTTCTGTAACCACTACACGACGAGGGCTCGTGATAAAATGTAAAGTAAGCTTCTAGAATAGGTAAGAAGAATGCGAGGGTAGAGAAGAGACAACACCATGCGCTCTCATTGGTCAAATCAAATAGCATGCTTACGTCACTTCCTGTTACCCACATCCGTCCCTTTTCACAAAATCACTCCGACAAATATCCAGCAATCGAGAGGAAAGATATTACACATCAAAAAATATCCATTCCCCTTATTATTATAGATTTTTTGGTGGTCAACACCCTTCTGGAGCTGATGTGACATATGTTAGATCATTTGAGGATAAGAAACAACACATAACAGTTAAACTTGGAAACCTATTGAATGCTTTTCGAAAGTAGTATATTAGGATGGTTAACAATCATGTGAGAAAGGCAAAGTGAGAATCGTTTCGCATTTTTCGATTTATAGAAGCAACCGGTGGGTTATATCTGTAATGGAACTGGACACTCACGTGACGAATGCAATCAGGTATTCTCCATTGATTTCAAAGCTGGCATTAGTCTAGCACTTGCTGTTCTACTTTTAAAATTTTGATGCAATTTCAAATTCGATGATTGGGTAAAAGATGTTCAAAAATTAAGATTCTTCAAAAAGTTTTACAAAATTTAAAAATATTCTTTCTTACACGTGTGTTTTTAAATCAACTGAATTGTGTTTACCCATGTGCGTTATTATTGCTGGTGAGTATGTACATTTTAAAATACAGTTTCTGTAAAAAGAGAAAGTTCGCAACAGCGAAGCACATGGCTAGAAATACGTGATCGTAGTTATCAAATTACTATGACGTGTCACATGAATTTTTCAACAATATAGTCCTATGGACCGAGATTGATACTCGAATTAACATCCTGCTGTCTGCACCAAAACACTTTCACATTATTTAATAACCACAAGTATATCACAACTATTTATGAATCCGCTGTCCAGTAATTATGTGTTGCTCTTCCACTTTCTGCTTGGTTTCCTATTACACTTGCAAAAAAACCTGTCTTTGAAATAAATTCATTCCAATTTTTTTCTTTTTGCTCTTGTGAAAAGATGTCTCTCTCTCCTTCGATATTTTTTATTCTCATAATAAATCCATAATAATTTTTATCACCTGTTTCATTTCATTCTTGGATTATCATTGATAGATTTTCTCCTCTAAAAATTGTTATAATATCGACTGTTGAGCCTCATTCCATGAAATTGTTTCACTTTGTATTACTCCTTTAATGCTTTTTAGTATTAAAGTACATTTTCAGATTTCATTATGCATAAGGCAAGAGTTTTTGCAAAATGTATCACTGGAGCTTGAATAGGAAGTGCAACACATACAACGAAATGGGTTGAAAGTAGTAACCATAGCAACGAAACGAAATTAAATTTAAGCAAAAGCGATTGAAATTAGTTTTTCACTTCTTGTGTATGAATTATAAATGGGAAAAACTGAAACTCGATTTCTGCTTGTTTTCAGAAAAAGGTCTTCATAAAACTCTACATTATATTTAAAAAACTATTTCGATAAATAAGGCTTAGTACATATTTTTGATATCTTCAAGCAGAAGCATTTTTTAAATACATCGACTTAATATGAAGAAGTCATATCTTGTCAAAATAAACTATATAATAGCAGAAATAAAAATTATAGTTTAAAAAAACGAAAAAACACACTTTCATAGTTAATCGAACTACTAAGTTGTAACTTGATCTTTTCGTCGCCAAATCTGGAAATGGGATCCTGAATTAGTCGCCAGATGCGGGATGGGATCTGAAAATGGGAAATCGTTAATCCTGATGACCCTGATCAGGACAATGGAATGAATTTATTAAATTATTGTATTGTCATTGGTCATTGACAAGTGAGCAAAATTTCGGCTGAATCTAACCTGTTTAAATAGGGTAAAAATTGAGTTTAAAGATTCCGTTACATACCAGTGAAGTTAATAAAAGAGTATTAAAATGAACTTGACTCGTAAACCAACTCTTTTGAGTTTCATAACTCTACGGAAATTTTAATTTTCTCCTCAATCCTAAGGTAGAGCATCAATTTGAATGTAATAAAGCACAGGAGAAAAAAATAATGAAAATTCCTCTGTAATAACTTTTTTCTTCAGATTTATGAAAGAATTTGTATGCATGTTTTAATGATTGTGGTTTTCGGGTTTTTAAGAACTGTTTAAAAGTATTTTTTTCAAATAAAGGAAGAAAAACATTCTTCCATATAATTCTTTTTATGTGCTTTATTACATCTAAATGAGATTTGAGGAGTAATTTTATTTTTATCAGATTAATAGTCATCTATAGTAATTTTAGATAGCTTAATACACTTTTTTACTCAAAAGGAAATTGCATTGCGTTACTATATTACTTTAATATTTAAAAAATAATTATAGGAAGCATTTAAATGTATTGTTGTATCTTTTTATGTAAAATTCAAAGGATTATTTAAAATATTCATTCTTTTTTAATACAACATTTACATCGAGGAGAAAGTAAATTTTAAAATATTCTAAGAAAAACTATTTTTGTGATTTTTCTTCCCTAATTTCATTATAGTTTTAAGAGTAATGATATCATATTAAATTATCTATACAGAAACATGCATATACAGAATTATATTATAATAGTTGTTTAGGAATAGGTAAGGTCATAGTTTTGTAAGAGTTCCTTTTAAATTGCGAATGTAAATGTATTTATTTTTACTATAATGTGAAGCTTTTATTAAAAGTAAGATATACTTCAGAATTTTATTTAATAGTCTACTAATTTTAAACGGCAACAATTAAAAAAATTTCGTTGTAACAAAATGATTACTTCTTTCTATTTATCTAAAACATAGTTCGAAGTTTTGAAAATTTAAGGGCCCTTTTCAACATTTAAATAAATCATAAGGCAATAATAATAATAATAATAGCTGCTGCAGCTAAATTGTATTCCTACAATTATTTAAAAAAAACAAAACGAAAACATGACTCCAGACGATATAGCTCTCATTACCCCACTCAGTAGCAATGCTAACTCCACATTTTTAGAATTAAAAAGAAAACTTTTGCTTCAAAATAAAGGAAAATATTGAAGAATTTTCCAGGTCATTTCATTTTAATACAATGATTAAATAAAAATCCTTGTACATCGTTTATATCATGCAATATAATTGTAGAATATATTGCCAAAACACAAAAGCAAAAAGTATAAATGCTTTGTCGTCACAAATTAGTTGAAATAGCAGATATATGTAATTAGAAATTTTTGGAATTTACACCTTAAGAATCAATTTTCATATACAGCCCCCAGTATGGAAATATTATGAGGAGTGGAATTTGTACAAGGGTTAACAAAAAAACGTTACGCTGTTTTCTGCGCATGCGCCAAGTTGCTCTCGAAATGAAGAAGGACTACTTATTCGTCTTTTTTTAAAATTACGATCATTCTTTTCTTATCGAAATCAGACAAAAAATAATTACAGAATCGAAAAGATCACTTATTTCGCCACGATACGGTATAAACTTTTTTACAAAGTAACGAAATTTTGCATTTTTTACGATTTTTTCTGAAATGAGTCAATATTGATGCGTTGTTTTAAAAAGAGTTTACCACTCGTTCTGTACGGATTTCTTACGGATTATAATGTATTAAAACTCTTTACTAAAAAAGTTCATACTTTGTTCTTTTAGAATCAGGGATTTAAAATATAAAATGGTAAATTTTTTTTTTTTTTTTTTTTTTGTGATTTTTCAAAAAGTTCTCGAAGTTTTAACTAAGCATTTAGTAACTTCGTTATTTATAAAAATAATCACACGGATCTTTCTTTCTAAGTGTCAATGTTGTTAAACGTGTTTCGTTCAAAGATTGAAAAAAATGTTTAAAAATTACACATTTAAAAAAAGTTTTTGTGTTTTTCGTCTAATACCCTTTTTACAAGAAATCATTTATGCAGTTTTTCTCATTAAATTTTTTGTTTAAAAATTACCGTTATTTGTTATCTGTGTGGGAAATTTTGAAAATATATTTTAAAAACCAAGACCTCAAAAAAAAAAAAAAAAAAAATCTAAAAAAAAATTTGCAAACTACATTTATTAGCGTTTTAGCGTGATTGGCGTGGAAAACCGGTTTTTGAGCCAAACGACACTTCATGCCTTAGCTCTTTTGACAAAGAAGTTCATTATAACAACTGAAAATCACCAAATTGTTCGGTACGTATTTAATACCGTTTTGTTGCGTTGAATAGCAAAATAACGAAGCATGATTATCAAAAATAAACTTATTTTCACCAACACAACCAACATACTCCATTAGAATATTCATTTTGTAGCGGTATCTTCATAAGTCAGTAACAGCCTCCGGACAGTAGACAAAAGTAATCACCTCTGTCTGGAGGCTGTTACTGGCTTATGAAAATACCACTACACCTTCGACAGATAGGAATTCTGGGAAGACAGAAGAAATGCCAGAAGACATTTCCTTCGGTAGAGAAATGGTTCCTATCAACCGTTCCTGCAACAGTTCCTCACAACCGATATCACACTAAAAGAATTAATTGCCCATTGAAACCAGCCTGTCCCTTGACAATTCGCAAATTCAGGTGCACGGCTCAAGGATTTCATATAGTACTTACTGATAGGCGTCAACGTTTTTACCGTAGCAGACGAAACAACGAAGAGACGCTTTCATTACGAAATGCTTTCTATTGTTCATTTTACTACAATTGATCCAATTATGATGATTAAAATGAATGGAGGGTTCTCTTATCTTTCAACTGCCAGTCTCCGGACGCATGCACGTGATCTCTGTAGAAAAATTGTGCAAAAAGAAACACACATTTTGATGTTATCAGAGAAACATGGTTTCGCAATGAGGAATTAGTTGAAACTGAAAATTTTAAACTCGTAACACAGTATAGAAGATTGTGGGGGAGGGGTCACCATGTATCAAAACGTGTGCGATTCACAATATGTTTATTGGCAATCACGAGGATTTTATGAGAAGAAATACCCAGTACGTTAACCAAACTAAATCTGATTTGGGAGATATATGTACAACGAGATGCACTTTACCTAACGGTAAACCCACTGTTGTCTTCCCAGTTTATATTTCTGTCATTCAGAATGTAACTGACATTGTAGATTATATCCATGAGGCATTATTAGCTATACGGAAGGTGGCTCTAAACTACTGGGGAAACAGTACCATGTACTTCCACTCATATTTGGTGGCGGTTTCAATATTGATTTCGATAAAGATGAAGGATTGAGATGAGTACAATTTTTAAAATCAGAGCTTAATTTGAATTTAGTTTCTGGTAAAGCACTGGGAAAGAATAGGTATGATACAACCACTGATGCGATGTTTCCACGATTTGTAAATCACGTATCTACTGATGTTCACGTATCATACTTGAATTACCACAAGCCTCTTGTCACAGTGATTAATAATGGCGAGAGAATGTAA
The DNA here is from genome assembly GCA_019973955.1 of Trichonephila inaurata madagascariensis. Classification (NCBI taxonomy): domain Eukaryota; kingdom Metazoa; phylum Arthropoda; class Arachnida; order Araneae; family Nephilidae; genus Trichonephila; species Trichonephila inaurata. Next base: position 147,510 of record BMAV01004421.1, on the reverse strand, counting down.
TTAATACTCACAATGATATGAATAGTGAAGTAAATCAACCTTCTTAACAATGTACTATGAGTAACAATTATTATGAAAAATGGGAATAGAATAAAGAAAATACAAGCATGGGGTTTTAGTAAAATGTAAGATGCGTTTATTTACCCTGTTTGCTTACTACACAGTGTTTTTCATTGCACATTTTTCTATAAAGTAATTAATCATAAATAATGTTATGCACATCCTATTAAAATATGCGTGCTCCATTTTCAAATAACGTTATGAAACAATTTAAGCGCGTGTTATGAATTATTTTTTAACTAAAAAATATATTTAGGAAATAAATATATATATCTCGCCTTTTTCAATAAGACATTAACACATGCAAGTTTTTTTATTTTTATCGTTTCTTAAAAAACACCTTTCGATTTTTATAAATATTGAACTTTTTTTAATAAATATGTGAAATATTATTTGCTCTTGCAATAATTCTCTCTCTCTCTCTCTCTCTAGAAGAGAATTAATTCTTTTCAGATAATTCTGAACAGAATAATTTCGTGAGAGATGAAAGTATTTTAATGTACTTTTCCGAAGAAAATTGCAAGCGATTATCACATAAAAATAAAACTCAGTAATAAATTTTTACTATATAATTACGTAAAATGGCATCATGGAAAATAATTTGTAACAAGATTAATTTCGGGGAATTTTTTGTGAAACATGGCAACAATTTTTAAATTAAAACATCGTATGAATTTGATCCATTAATGGAATTGTTTGTGTATTTAGCATTTCAGACTTGAGAGAAAAATTATTCTAGTAGTGTGTGTTTGTTTCATTGTTGTGCCAAATTATATATAAATTAAGGTTGCAAAAACATTCATCTCGGGAAATTTTTAGATTTTTTTTCACAAAAAGAACCCATTGAAGTTCTATACAATAATGTAACCACTAAAATATTTTAATGAAATACATTAATGTCTAACACATGAAAAATAAAATAAACATCAGTGTCTTCTTTTCACTATAATTTTTCTTTTTTAAAAAAAGAAATATTATCCATTGACCTGTTGAAGAGGAGAAAAAAAATTCCATCCCTTTAAATATTTATTTTGGTTGAAGTTTAAGACTACTCAAACTTATTACGATCTATTCGAGCTAATAACACGCGCTCTATTCATATTCAAAACCATTGGAGGTTGCAATTTTCGATACACTCCAGTACTCGACTTAATGATTTTCAACCTCGTAAAATAGACTATTTATTTTCCGACCTAAGACAACTCCACTCGGTTTTGGAGAAAAAGGAGATACGCTTTAGGTTATCAGAGGCGGCAGAGGATATTTTTTTTTATAAGTCTCTCCGGGGAGGTATCTGGAGTGGTTTTGTAAACAAGCTTTCTTTTGAGACATAAAGGCTTTTGTTGGTCTTCTTGAGTTTCAAATCCGTGTAGGATCATCACACAATACAGTTCGCTTCGAGCTACGAGAAGACGGTGAGGGGGTGTCTTGAAAGTGGGATAGATATTTCACTCGGGTTCATTTCCATACACGAAACACGTTGAAAGATTGTTGCCTTCCGATGTTTACCTCTCTTAACATGAATGAGAATTTTTCAAGTTATAAGAAGGAAATTAAATTGAAATTTTTTCCGCGGGGGTGTGGGCAGTAGACGTGTTTGTAATTTAGAGATTTTGCAACGAAAGCGTCTAAGAAAGGAACAGAATTTAAACAGTGCGTATGTCTTGTTCCTTTTTTAAATTAAAAAAAAAACGTTTAGGGATAGTTTTAAATTTTAATTAATCTTATGTTGTTTCCTTCAACAATATGGTAAACATATTATAAGATATTATTTACTTAGGTGTTTCATGCCTTTGAGAGTGATATTTTACTGTAATTATGATTAATTTTGATAAGAACTGCAACACTTGAGGTTAGTTTTGTCTGATATTAGTCGTTTTTGCCTGCTTCACAGGGTATTTCATGGTGTTGTATAACTATATTGTGACGTCTATGATCGGGGTGAATCCCACCCTTCTATTCATGCTAAGTTTCAAGGCTCCAACCAGATGTTAAGTGACAAGTGCACGTGGCCATGGGGTCATTGGTTATTGTTTGACCTCGGGCAAGCGCCGACAGCAGTCAGAATGGTCAAAAGAGAGCCGGCACCCTTTGACAATAGGCGAAGCCTGTACAAGAAGCACACTGTCGCGTTGGCAAATGTCAAGAAAATGGCTTTAAGAAACAAAGGGGTGTGATGGACAAGTATGTCCAGATGTTAGATGAGAATCCTGGTGCCCTTAGATTCCAGACGGCCCGGGAGTGTATTTGTGGGTGCCGCACAAATAGGACACTAATGAGGCCTGGGGACGAGAGAAGACATTTGTGGCCTGCCAATGAGAAGGGACGAGGGGCGTATTGTGGACCCACCCCTGGTGTTTAAAAAAGTTTTTTTAGGAGACGAGAGGAGAGCCCTGGATGGAGAGAACTTGAGGAAAGCCCTGGAAAAAAGAGACGGACGGTGGAGGATAGAGATTGGAGCTGAAAGAGAGGAGAGACCATGAACACCGGTGGCGTTAGAGAACTGGAATCCATTGTTTAGAGAGATGACCTTCGTTGAAAGGATTGATCTCCCGTGATAAAGACAGAATGTATCGGCTGGGCGTATAATTTGGACTTTATTGCTTCATTTATAGTAACCTGAGAAGCAAATAAATAATTCTTTTATTTTAAAATCAGGCTGTGACAAATTTTTGTTTGTTATCAACTCACGACGTTACAATATCATGTTTTTAAGATGTTGAGAAAGAGAGAGAGAGAGAGAAAGAAATTTATCTACAGGCATAAAGTTGTTCATTGTATCGAAAAACATCCTTATAGTTCTCGTCCTTAAATTTAAAAGGATAAAACAATTTCTCTGCCGGAAATATATTTATCTTTTAAGTCCCGTAATCCCCGAAGTCGATTTCCGAAAATCCATTTTAGGTGGATTTCGACTCAACAAAAAACACATGCCTGTCAAGTTTCAAATCTGTAGGTCTAGCAATTCAGAAGCGGGAATTTTTTTATCTAAACACCCCCTCAACCCCTTTAGGAGTCGATTTCTATAAAACCCTTTCTTATTGGATTTCTGCTGAACAAAAGAAACTTGCTTGCCAAATATCGAATACGTAGGTCCAATAGGGCAAAAATTTGAAGGTTTATCTATAACGCTTCCTATATATAACCCCACATCGCAGTCGATTTCGATAAAATTTATTCTTAGCGAAAAAAACTCAGCAAAAGAAACATTCTCGCCAAATTTCCAAGAAAAGCGACATGTTCATGTTGCCTTCTTTTTTTAAAAAATATTAATTAACTAATGATATTTGGATTGCATTTATTATTTTAAGGCGAGTTTTGTAATTTTTAAAAAAAAAATAGATCTGCTTGAAGGAAATTTTAAAAAAGTCTACGGAAGAATCAGTTATTAAAAGTAATATGACGAGAAGTATAAAAAAAAAAAAAAAGGATAGAATTTTTCTTTAAAAAAGTATAAAGGATTTACGTATTTTCCTAGCAATGACGTTTATAATTCGCTTAAATAATTATTTGATTAAATCTGTTAGGTTATTGAACATCTGAATGATTATAATATATAAGAAAAACAAAAGTGCAAATATGTTTTTATAGTAGTATAATTTTACACAGTATATAATAACAATAAAACTAAAGAAAAAAGTTTTAAAAAAATCAGGTTCTTTAGTAATTTAATTGTTTTAATTAATAACTATTTTTTCAGTAAAAGTATATTGTTAAAAGATTTAGACGAGATTTAGTAAAAAATCATTCCATCCTGAAACACTCAAATATTTACAAATCATGTTAAATCAAGGAGTTTTTTTTTAGCTTGAAGTGAAAAGAATAATTGGTAAACCTTTTTTCAGTAGTTGCTTTCCAGACAGTGATTCAGCTATTTAATTTTACTTCATTGCGCACAAATTGTTCTTTTTTTGCTATTTTTTATATTTTATTTTTTTATTGTTTCAGTAAAATCTTATTTAATAATTTTAATTTAGTTTTCTTCTTAATTTACCTTCATTTAAATGAATTATTTTTGATTTTTCTTCATTGTAGTAAGTATAATAAGCAAAGCAGAAAAATATAAAACTATGGTAACTTGATATGAGAAAATAAAAGATTTTGATACTCAAATTAGTTTCAAATCTACGATTGTTAATATTATTCCCGTTAAAATTTTTACAAAAAGAACCGTAACCACAAAGGATTTTTTAAATTACTAGAAATTGTAAGACATTAAGTATTTAAATTTAAAAGGACTTAACCATTTTTTTAAAAAAATAGTTTAAGATAAATCATATTTTTTGAGACGAACAAAAAAAAATTATATCCTAGATTATATAAAAGAACTTAAGTTGCGCGCAATGAGGTTAAGGAGAAATGTTGTTTCAATTTATTTTCCCGTACTGAAACTAAGTTCCTAAGATTACATAATTTCTTCAAAAAGGAAAAGCTCCCTTCAGATATAATTTATCATTCATTGTCTTTTATCAGTACCTATCTGGTAGCTTTTATGTTAATTTGGTTTTTGAAAAATTGAAGTTTCCTACTGGGGCATATTATATATTATTTATGAAGTGAAAGTTGAAAAGTCCTTGTTTTATGCTACAGATGATCGAATACTCTTTGAAATAGCGAACAGAATAAAATGTTTACTCAGTCACTTGCCTTTTAGGAATAATACCTGACTGGTGATAAGTCATAACCAAGAAGTATTCAGATAATAGTATTTGCCATAATGAAAGTCTCATCACACAGACTCAAAAGATCTTGCGAACACACGGCTCAATCACAGGACAAAAAGGTAAAGCGTATCAAGTGACAAACTGGTCAATCTTTCGAATTCCATATTAGCAAAATTATTAGTTTGGGACAGCATTTCTCAAACTGTAAGGCGCGCCCCCTAGGGGACACGAGCCAATTGAAAAGTCGTAAGCAAAAAATTATTTTTAAACAATTATTAATTTACCGAGAGTAAACAAACAAAATACATTCTGACATAATAAAAAATAAAATACTCTTTTGCACTGATATTATAAACTTATAAATGTATATCAGTATTGCAAAATTTATTTTACAATTAATTTAAAAATACTATAAAAACAAGTTTAATACTACAAAAACCAGTGACCCCATGGGCATGTTATATATAAAAAATTATATACAAAAATCAACATTTACCATGATAATTTATATGGTTTATAAGAAATTTCTTAATTGCCTATAAAAAGTTACTCGATTAAAAAAAGGCTCTATAAAAGCTCTATAAAGTTACTTAGTTAAGCTCCCTAATGCCACCGTTTTCCACGTAGGCTCGCGTATGTTATGTATTGAGGGAGAGAAAAGAAATAAATAAGCAAATACTCTGTGAAAAAGTAATTCCTGCACAAATATTGTCAAGTTCCTTTTACTGCAAGCCAAAGATTTTGGAATAATTTTATACATAGCACAATGCCCAGAAAAGAACGTACTTAGCAAAGACGTATATATACGTCAGGGGCAATCAACGTTTTGGTTGAGCGAGATGTTTATATACCGGTGGTACTTAATAAGTTAAAGTCGCATTGTTCCTTTAGTGTCCAAGCCTAGTATTATTGAATTCAATGCATTGTTATTGTATGGAGGCGGGCGCGGCCATGAAAATTAGGATTGATTATTGGATCGCAGATTTTGAAAGTTTGAGAAGCACTGATTTAGGAGATTTCGATTTGGAGGTGTGTGAAGCCATTGTATTTTATTTAGAAAATGCAACCTTGAATAGCAAATTGGGATTTATACTATTTATGAAGTAATAAATGATTTCTTTTATACACATTACATACTGTATATTTCCCCGCATAACCCGAGAATGTTTGTAACTATTAAGTTAAAGAAGGCGTACGGCTTATATACGATCTTAATCTTAGATCCGTTATCTTAGGGAAAGGGGTCATTGCTCAGGAACTTTTTTTTTAAAAAAAATCATTTTCCGTTAGTCATTCGCAATTTATTTTAATCTTTTAACTTTTAAGGTATTTCGAAAGTAACTTTTATACACGAAAAGAGGAAAAAAAAGTCTTCATCCCTCTGCGCAAATAATCCTGCAGCGAGTTCTTTCTACGTAGAAGGAGCACGTGTGAACGATGGAGCATTTTGCCTTCATTCAAATTTTTTTTTGCATCCTCTCTCAAACTTGTTTTCTCCTTTACAGAGAAATGAGGCACTGTTAAAAAAATCTCTCAAGAGCGTATTTTGAAATGACAAGTATGGGAATTTCTCTTCCCACTCTTCCTCTAAGCAAAAAAAAAAAAAAAAATGACGCTGGAAATAAGACTAGTGCAGAAAGTATACAAGTAATAAATGAATAGAAAAAAAAATGTATTAGGTTTAGATAGGGGTTACCTTAAATTAAAATTACTGTCGCTGGCACTTTATTTCGCAGCAATCTAATAGGAAAAAAATTCCAACTGTTTTATCCATTTGGCAGCATTTTCGGAATTCATGGTGACATATTTGAAAATTATAGGATCTTTCTTTTCCAATTCGACTTATATACGGGTTTCGAACTTTAGATAAATTTTTGTGGAAAAACATACTGTCGAGAATTCTTGTATTATTTAAAATTACTTCAAAAACACCGTTCGCCATTTGATGAAAAACTACTACTCTATGGATAAAAAATTAAAAGCTTTGTCTCACACACCCGAAATCACTTTTCGAAGCAAAGATCGCAAAAACCGATTTTAAACCTGAAGCACATAAAAAAGGGAAAAGAAATATTCTAAGCAAACATTAAAACCTTCTTGTAATATATTTCTGTAATTATTAGTGTATAGAATGACTTTAAATAAATAATTCTAAGACAGCAGCAGCATAAAAAAAATTGTGCATTATCAAAGCGCTTAAATTGATACATTAAATTTACATTATAAATTTATGGTTCTAATATAATGTTCTCGAAAAGCTTCTAATAAATTTTTTTTAAAATTTGCAAAGTTTTCATTGTGTTTAAAGTAATTAAATAAATTAATAACTCAACAAAAATAAAACGATGTACAAATGACTTCAAAAATGTATCGTAGTTTCCCCAATATGCTTCTCGATCCATCTTCAAGAAACAGCAATATCCATAAACACTCACTGCTGTCGTCTCACGGACGTATAAGCGGTGACAAATCAATGCGCTAGCTTCTCTCGCTACTTACAAGAAGACAATATAAAACGAAATTGCCAAGATGAAAAAAAAATAGTCATCAGAAAAAATTATCTGCTGCTTTAAAACTAAACCGTTAACGTGGGCTTCTGCCAAAATAAAAAGACATTTCCGAAAGAGCTTCTTCGCAGCAAAAGCTCGTTATGGAGAAGATATTTTTTAATGCAATGAAATGACCTATTTCATCTAAAAATTGCTTAGTGTATCTCTTACAGAAACGAGATTTTATTCCATGCCGTTGCAGCGAGCTTCACCGAAATATCGACCAGCCCCGAGCAGATACTGCGCATATCATCTACCTGTGCGAAAGACGGGAGAGGGGGGGGGATAGAAAATAGGTAGATAGACTGTTTACTCATTTTGAGGTGAAATGAATATTTTATTTTCAAATCTTGAGTTTCGCGGAATTTGTATTATTCGTTTCCGTTACGCGCCAGAAGCTCTCGCGAAACAGAAAAGTATCCCGTCGGTGCGGTTGTTGAATTTTTTAGAGATTTTCTTCTTCCTTTGGTGGGTGTCGAGGAACTCTTGCTTCGCACGCAACAAGTAGCCGATAAAAAGATACATTCTTTTGTGTTTGAATAGGGCTTGTGTGAAATAAATGGGATGTGTAAGAGGATTTTTGAAAGGGGAAACAAATACCTTATGATTTTTGTTTTTTTAAAGAAACGATTGTTGATAGGATGAAGGCCTTTACCAAAGTTTTGTTTTTGTTTGTTTGTGAGGGAAAAAGGTTTACACTTGAGCAGTCAAAATGATGAATGGAGTATCAAAAGATACTTGGGAAGGTTTTGGGAAATACAAATGAAGATTTACACTCCCTTTTTTCTTAAAGTTCTAAGATTTGAAACCTTGACTTTTTGAAAAAGCGTACAAAATAATGTTTTTCTTATTTAGTGTCAGTTGAATTATATAGAATGTTCATATTAATTTGCTTTAATGTTATTATTACAGTTAAAAAGGAAGAAAGAATGACATATTTTCCTTCTATTATAATAATATTTTGATATTGTATATATCTAAGACTTCTCCCTATAGAGCCTGTACTAGGAATTGGCGTTATTTTCCGAGTTACAAACCATTGAAGCAATTATCGGTACTTTTTGAGTTCTCTGCTCTGGTGTATTGAAATGCGAATATAAATCCGCTTCTCATTCCACTCTGGAAAAGAAATCCTGGGGCAAAACAGATCTTATTGAAGAATTTTTCATTTCGTCAGGCAGCTCACATTCGTCACAACAACGACAGAATTTTTCATAAAAGAGAATGTTGAAAAAATAAGTACCGTAAAATCCGGCGTATAATGCGCACTCAAAAATAAAATTGAAATTTACGGGTGCGCGTTATACGCCGGGTATAAAAATAATAGCTTCAAAAAATAAAAAATGGAATTTTGCATTAAAAAAAGATTTCTACAAAGATCAGAATATTGTTTATTTAAAAGAAACGTCTTAACTTATGAACTTAAAGGGTTGTTTTTCAAGAAATATACTACTTTTTTCAAATACCTGAATAATACCTCGAATAAATGGCTTTAAAACATAATAGCATTGCTAACGTACATTACAGGTTCCTTCGTGAAAAAGGGGGTGCGTGTTATACGGTGAATATACCTTAAAATTAAAAAATGTAGCTTGCAAATATTGGTGCGCGTTATACACCGGTGCGTGTTATACACCGGATTTTACAGTAATTCTTTTTCATTTTTTGTCAAAAAAATGGATTTAAATATTTTCTTACCGTAATAAAATATTCTTTAATTAATTTTATATGTATATCCTAAGTTCACACACACAGTTTTCTAATTCGATTTTATATGTATGACGATAAATATTAAAAAAAAATTAGTATGCTTTTTCAAAATCATGGTTCGAAACGTAATCACACACACAGATACCGTACATACAAATGTGTAATGAAATTCGTTTGTATTCTCATTGGTTTCCAGTGGAGCAAAATGCATAATTCTCCAAATAAAAGAAATAAGTAGCAAAGACGATGTTTTTTACTAAATGATCCAAGGGTATGGCAACAAAAAAAAAACTCTAAAAAATTAATTTATAATTAATTCTCAACACACGAGGAGAAAAAGCTTTCTTTTATTTCATTCGTTCCAGAAATTGTCTACAAAAGTGTAAAAAAAAAACACATGATGACTAATTTACTGCCTTATAAAATTAGTCTTTCTTCTCATTATTTGTAGCCTATTTGATAGAAAATAAAAACCCCAAATTTTGTTGGTGAGGTAGTTTTCATTTACGTGGCGAGAAAAGTCCGTAACTAAAATATCTTGCATATTTTAAACCAATTTTTCATAAAATATCTCCTTCAATAGGAAAAGTCAAAAGCACATCTCAACATTTGATTCTGTACAGTGTTAGCGTAATTCCCCAAAATGTCACAGTTTCAAAGAAAACACTTCTCAGAAACTACATCTATAGGTCCGACATCTAGACTGTGGCCTCGGTAGCCGAGTGGTATAGGTATCGAACCGTGGCTTGCCTTGTCACGAGTTCGAGCCCAGTACCACTAAAGACCCGCCGTGCAGGGCAGCGATGCATGTTAAATCTGTCGAGAGCTGAAACGCCCTCCCGTTGGTGTGGTAGTTAGGACAGGGGGTGCCAGCTCAGGTGTCATCCACGTCACTTGACCATGGTTCAAAATAACGTGATCCGTCGCCAAAAGCCTTCGTGTAGTTGAACAGTGCGACGTTAATATTCAATTAATCAACCGACATCTAGACTTTTTAACAAGCATCAAACTTTGCTATGTCTTTGACTGATTGTTTATTGCCGTCACTCTTCGAAGTAATAAAAATCATTTGATGTCGTAGCTAGGAATTCTTAAGGCATGGGCCAACTCTTCCCGGATCCAGGGTCCATCGGAACCTCACCTCGTTCTCGACTCAGACTTAATAAACTCATAATTCGAATAATTTCAACTGTCAAATGTTGCCGAAAAACTGAGAATTTTGGACGATATGTCGGCTGGTTATACAGGTGATGACCCTCCTCCACGTATAGGAATAGGCCTACCCCCATACTCCATCGTCACTCATTCAGTCAAAAGGCGGCAGTTGGTTGAGACTGTTTTGTGTGATTGTAAGCCATGCACATTTATTTGTTTCGGGTTATTATTTGTACGGGTATTTGACAACGTATGCAAAGAATGTCTACTTTTAAGGGTCATACATGGGGCCTACATTTGTGTAGGGTCCTAGGGCCTCAAAAAGTCTTAAGACGTCCCTGGACGCTGCTGATAATTTTGTTCCATGGTTGTATGTTTTAACATAAATAAAAAATTTCAAATTAAGAAAACCCAATAATTGTGCATAAATTCTGAAATGATTGGGATTCCGATGATTTAATAACAAAAAACATTGCTTATCGGAGTATTTCAATACAAAACTCTTTGAATATGAATATTTTAACACATTCGGATCCTTTCTTCCTTTTGGTAGCCTAAAATATCTCTCTCGACAATTTCCCATTCGGTTATCCATCAAATACTTCGTTCTCCATTGACAAGAAAAATGCCTGTCCACCTTACCATTTCATCTCACGGTACATCATTAATTTTTTTTTCTGTCAGCGAATCATGGCAACACATGAACAAACTCTCAAGTGCTTCATAATTCAAACGTCTATTGCCAGCGTCCAGGAACAGCTGCGTTTCCCCTTCCAATCGTCGATATCCAACGACAGGGAAAAACCTTTTTCTCTTCCATGACTAATCACTCGTTCTTAAAACGGCGATGCCATTCATGAATAAGTAATTGTATCGAAAACAGCGCTATTCTCTCGGCCATTTTGTTTCGCTGAGAGGAGTTCCTCGAAGTAAATTGGCCACCTGATGATGGCTTTATAAAACGAACGAAAGCAAATTAGCAAGAAATAAAGAGTTTTCGCGGCGGTGCATTATCTCGGATGGCTTTGAAAGGAAATGTATTTTGATTAAATGTCGTGTTTGTATGCTTTTTTTTTCTAATCGGGTTTTGATTGGAATTGCACTTCTATTACTTTTACCCGTGCAATTTGCTGCAAATGTTAGAGAAAACTATTAATCGTTGAAAAAGTGGATGCTGAAATAGCTTTTTCAAACAGTCATTATTGAATAGGAATAAAATTATCCATGTGTAAATGTATTTATTAGGTTTTCCGGAAAGTTCTGTTCATTTTTAGAACAAAACAAAATAATACATTTTTCATTCCATGAATAAACGTTTTTGAATTATTTATGAGTTCTTGCTAGCATGATGGCAATTTGTATACCCTGTTTTCAGAAAACGCCTTATCCTTAGAGGCGAAAAAGTGAACCAATGCCTCTAAAAAAACTTGTTCGGCGTTTTTGAATTTTTAGCCCCGCAAAAACTTTTGTCAGAACGGAAGCAAGTGGTAATTGAAAGGTCGGAGGAGAACAATTTCCGAGTCTAGCTCTGCGAGTCTCCAAAGCAGCACATGGTCTGGTATTGCCCCGAAGCAATATGATGTCTTTTCTATTGAACATTGACGATTTTATTTCTTGGAGTGCTGTTTTTAAATCGTAGAATTGCTGACAGAACCTTGTGAGAGGCTCGCGCCACTCTCTCGGGCGGAAGGGAAAAAACTCTACATGATCCAATTAATCTATTTATTTCCACACAGACACAATTTCAATTAATAATGCTATAAGAATGTCTCAATGTTAATCGTGAACGGTTAGGAGACTATCAAACTTGATCTTTATCTTAATAAAGGATCTAACCTATCATCTGATTTAATCTAATCTCAATTCAATCTTAGAGAACAATCGCCACTTTAAAGTTTCCTCCTAATAAGAATCAAATCACTATAATTCTAATATTATACCTTTAGTAGCAATATCACCTGACTCGAGTATATCTTCTCTCCTTCTCTCTCTCTCTCTCAAGCCAGAAAACTTCACCTATTTATAGTAAGTTAATTTTAATATCACGATTCTCTCTTCTTCCGAAGGGTTGGTTGTGAATAACGCGAATGGATAGTCCAAAGACTTCCCAAGAAGATTAGTTGGAAAAACGCGTATAGATCCGTCACAACCTCTCCGAGCTTAGTTTTTCGTTTGGTTTCAGCAGCTTAAAATGTATTGGTCCTCCAATGGCCTACTCTACAGACAACATTCTCTCACACAGGCTAAACTTGAATTTAGAGGGAGAGGGGACAGATTTTTTGGGTTCCTAATATGTCCTTTTCCTTGCGATGCTTTCATAGGTAATCCACTTCTCTTCCCCTGTTATCATCCGGTTCAACGCCGTTCAGTGCCAGCAGAACTATGCATCTGATAGCACGATCATTCAAACTCTTGCCCCTTCACTTACGTGGCACTTCTCTCGCCACACCAATCTTAGTTTCCGAAATGGTTTGCTGCGCTGAATCAAGCCTTTCTGAACCTCAAACTCGTTGTAACCGGACCGGACAGAACTTTTCATTGCACCTAATATCATTTGATTTTTTTATTATCAATTCAAAACGAGTTAAGATTAATTTCCGTGGGATGAATGATGGTTGAAGGAATGAAATGCAAACAATGGTTTATCGATTACTGCGCTTTCATATGATGTGTCAGAAGATTTGGTATTTGCGTGTTACACCTGTCGACTCATTTCGTCTAACCAAAAAATATTGTCAAATGCCGAGATATGCAGCCAATAGTGTAAAATTATTCCCGCGCGTGTTTAAATACAATATTCTCGGTCAAGCATGCCCTAAAATACTAACATTGTTTATAATTTTTCAATTGCTACTATTAACTCACGCTCTCTATATATTTATTTATCTTGGTAGAATTTTCAATCGTTAATAAAATACATTTTAAAGCTCTCCATTGAGCTGAAATTTTATATACATGATTATTTTGGATGACAATACAATAATTTAATTATAATTAATAAAAATTTATTGATTAAAACTAATTATTTAAAGAATTACAAATACAGCCACGTTGGCAACTTGTGTCAGCACTTGAAAAGGTTTTTTCTCACGTTTTAAAGCATTCAGTTGAACTGAAATTTTATAGACACGATTGTTTTGGATGACAATACGATACATTAATGATAATGAATAAAAAGGAATGACCACTTAATGTTGTCATTCTGTCCTATGTATATACCTATTTATATTAATTGTAACTATTTAATAAAAAGTAGCTAAAATAAAAAAATTTCTTTGTTGATCTAAGTAGGAATTGACTGAATTTTTTTTTTATACTTCTTCTTAGTATTCTTTTCTTATTTTGTTGCGAAAAAATGATTGAAATTTTGAATTTATTATCTATACGGAAAAGAACATGAAGTATTGTTTCCAAAAATACAGTGATGAGAAAGTACACGAAAAGCGTTTTGGTTTAGCAAAGGGACGAAATAAGAAACACAGCGAAACTGTACGACACCATTTACATTTGTACTAATGCGAATTTACGCGCGCGCGCGTGGTAGCATAAAGAATCTTTTGTCGAGATTTGTATTTCAATTGCGCCGCTTTGAACACTTAAATATTGCAGTTATTAGATCTTTTGTTTATTCGAAAAGGATTTTAATAAAGAGTATTTATTTCTTCTAAATCTTCCCAAATTTATGTGTCGATGGACTAATACCGAAGGAGCATGTGACAGAATTTGTTTTTGCGGATGTGCGAAAACGATCCCATTTGGCGACATTCTTTTTTATTTGACCATGTCTTTTGATGTAGCGAAATTGGCTGACGGTATAATACGTTAAGTACTGAAGATTAATTTAAAAGCTAAATTAAAAGAACACTATAAATAAAAATAAACACGGTCATTTTTTAAAAAAATGCGTTAATCGAGACTCCATGAGAGTAGGTCAAGTGTTATCCAAACTTGTTATGACTGATTAACTTTATGTGAATTTTAACAGCAGATATTTCATGAACACAGGAATTCGACTATTTGACCATCTAAGAGAGGCAAAAAAAGCTGAATTTTGTAAAGGGTTGATTCGCAAGGTGACATAACATATTATTAAAATACGATTAACGTAAAAGAGTTTGGAGAAAATTATGTTTTCACGTAGATATTTGAATAATAACCATGTCGAGAGTAGGCGGTAGAATAAACTCGTCCACAATAGTATGCCCCTCCCCCTTCATCGGACGGTAGGCTACTTGGCAGAACGCTAAATCGTGCAAATACCTACTGAAAAATCGCGAGATTTGTCCATGAAGTTTGGAGGAATACTTTCGATATGTCGCTGTAGTTGATTTGGGAGCCCATTTCTGGTAAAAGGGTTTTTAAACCGCACAGCAGTATTTTTCTCTCATGGATGCAAAGGTAAAATCAAAGTCTAAGTAGTTTCCTTGTGTTTATGCGATATCTTAGCTTCAGCACTTAAACTTGAACTTGCTATCTATTTGCTTCATAAAAAATTGTTTCACGTTGCGAACGTCGCACTGCAAAGTAACACGAGGGCTACTAGTGACGGACTTGGTCATTTGAATCATGGGTAGGGGACGATGATTCCCCTTCCTCACCAAACATTCACACAATGCCAACGGAAAGACGTTGAGCACCGACAGATTTAAAATGCATCGGCTCTTCTACACGGCGAGTCTTTAATGGCACCAGAACTCGAACCCGCGACACGTTGGACATGAGTTCGTTACCATAACATCGGGTCTACTGCGGATGCAAAAACCCCTTTTCAAGCACAACCTATAAAAACTAAAATTAAGACTTACTATACTTTTTTGACAGCTGCGTTTTCTTCCACTAAAAAGAAACCTCTACTCTTTCTGAATTAACATCGAATTTTCAACCTTAAGGTATCCGACTACGCTTCGGAACCGTGATTTTAAAAAAAGCACATAAATGGATAATTTTCATGATATTTAGTGTCACTTAGATTAGAATACATGTATAAAATTGTTTTAAGGACACGTTTTGTTAAAAAAAATTATTTAAATAGAATATTTTGGCAAAAAACTAAATTAGAATAATCTTATTTCAAAACGTTCTCCTTTTTAAAAAAATACTTCTATAATAATAATATTTTGTGTGTGTGTGTGCTTAGATAAAGTAAAGACTTCTCCAGAGAGTCTGAACTAGGATTTTTGAAAAATTCACATCATTTTCAGTTACTACCAAATGAAATAATTATCGAAGTTTTTTTTCAAAAAAAAATTTCACCCCTCTGTTGTAGTAAAATATGGATAAATCCACTTCTAAGCCATATATTTCAAAAATTCTTGTTCAGCCTCTGTACAGAGGTCTGAGCTATACATAGGCAAAATATTATTATAATAGAAGCATTTTTCATAAAAGGAGAATGTTTTGAAAATGGGTCATTCTATGTTCATTTTTATCAAAATATTGTACTTAAATAATTTTTTACTTTAATAATATTCCTAAAACAATTTTATATACGTTTTCTCTCTCTCTCTCTCTCTCTTTCTCTAATCTAAGTGACACTAAATATCATAAATATCATTTATACGCTTTTGCAAAATCACGGTTCCGAACGTAGTCGGATACTTTAAAGACTCGTGAAACTATTTTACTCAGAAATCCATTAAAAAAAAGTACCTTTTTACCCCTTCATTATTATTTTAGCTGGGAAATTGTGCGTCTCGAATCTAGGAACAAACAGGATCTAAAAACGCAAAAAACTCATTCTCAAAAAGGTAAAAGCTACTATAAAACCCAACATAAACTCTTACAGTCAAGACGTTCGATATTTTTTAGATCTCTCCAACAGCACAAGAGAGGAAAGTAGTAGCGTCTCCTGAGACAGGCATCTAAAAACAGACTGGGAGGGAGGGTGGAAAGGTAGGTCTATAATGCCAACCGTTTCGTGTGTATTCTTGCTGCACAGCTGCAAAGTATCCCACACTTCATCCATAATTAATGATTTCATTATCTGGCCTTTTGCAGGGGAAAATGGAGTTTCTGTGTTTCCCGCCAAATTTGGCAGTCCTATTCGAAACGCGTTGTACCCGTTTCATTTTCTCTGTTCTTTCACTGTCTCCTTCGCCCTTTCTTTTTTACTTGGGGGTGAATTATTCAGAAGGTGCAATTATTTCTTTACAGTCGTTTGATGATGTATGTTGATGGTTCTTTTCTGAGTAATTGTTCTTTGGATGATAGTGTCATATTCTTGTATTTAAACAATGAAGGAGTCCATTTGATGCAAGAAATCAGCGATCACAATTGTGTGTTTTATTTCTGCAATGTGTGGTTTTTCTTTAATTGGAAACAAAATGCTATTACTTCTACATGTGAAAAGGTACCCTTTTACTCATCCTTCTTTGTAGATAGGAGTTGTTTTCCGTGATTCTTTCTATGGTAGACTAGTGGCCATGGTCACGAACTCATAGCTTGCTTGTAGTAGGGTTTGAGTCCCTCTGCCACAGGATACCTGCTATGTATAAAGGTTGAAACACGTTCAATCCGTTGAGTCTCAAAGTCCTCACATTGGCGAGGTGTTGAAGTATGAAGAGTGGGGTGCTGGTACAGGTGTCGTTTGCGTCACTTGATATCGAGTTTCAGAATTACGAGGTCCGCCTTCAATAGTCCTCGTGTAGCTTTGAAGTGTGGTATTATTTACCAAGTAATGAAATTAATTAAAAATTGCGTTTTTCGACGACCATGACTTAAATATGAGTCTTCATTTTTGATCAAGTTTGTGTGACTTTAATGGATACTGAATTATACAACTCAAATCAAACGTAAATTGTAAAAGGAATGTGAAAAGAAGGAAGAAAATTTTGAAGTCGCTAGAAAAGTCACTTTTTTGCACCCAGATGGAAGCAAATAAAAGGCCAATTGTATATACACACATCATTTATTTGCAATGATGTAATATCCTCAAAAGAGAAAAGAGGAATTTTTTTCTATACATATATATAGAACGCGATTCACACATTCATCACGAAACTTCCGGAACTATTAAACCTACAGACTTGGAGTTTGGCAGGCATGTTACTTTCATTGAGCAGAGACCCCGTTAATAATGTACTTTGAGAAAATCCACTTCCAAAGGAAGTTGCAGGTGCTTTATACACAAAAATGTCTTTTTTTTTAAACCGTAACACCCAGAAACAGGAAGTTTGGTAAACATATTTTTAAATTAATTCAAGCGTCCAAATTTGGTAATGAGACCTCCACTAGAGCCACCATGAAATGGCTCACACATTTGCGAACTTGCCATGTTTGCAAAGGCTAAGTCGCTAAAATGAAGCCCATTATAAAAACTAAAAAAAAAAAAATGTTTTTTATTGAGTAGAGATTTCAATAAGAATGAATTTTACGGAAATTGACTCCCAAGAAGTGGGTTACGCTATGGATAAAAAAAAATTTCCGTTTGTGGACTGATAGATTTGGAATTCGGCAAGCATGTTTCTTTTGTTGAATAGAAATCTTCTAAAGGGCGGGATTGATGAATATCGACTACGAGGTGAATTAGAGGGCCGTAAAAGATAGATATTATAAAGTTTTAGGAATTATTCTGTTTATTTTAATCAAGAGGAGAGGCCTGACAATAATTATTTTTAAAAAAGAATGAATAGACCTACAATGTAATGAAACATCCAGCAAAGCGGTCCAGTAAATTTATAGTTTTAATGCTTTCAGAACTGTCTTCTCTTATTAATAGTTTCAGCAAACAAACAAACAAAAATCCCACTCAAGTACTTTTAATAAAACTGCTAATTATATAGGAAGAACAAAAAAGCAATACATGAAGGAGGAAACGACAAACCTTTCATCCGCCGATAAATCAATATTTTTTGCATTCGTATGTTTCCTCTACAGCAATATGAATGCATATCTAATCGTTTTTTCCCAATCATAGTTCTCACGAGAGTGGGAACAAGTTTTGTTCCACGCCAGACACAGTTTATGGAAATTGGTTTCATGTTTATCACTTATGCACGCAAAGGATCATGCTGTTGATTGGATAAGACCTCTGTCTCGCTAAGCCCTGATATTGATCACAGAAGAGAAAACAACGAAAAGGTTTATTTAGTATGGATGGCAACAGCAAACAAAAAAGAGCTTTGGAAAGAAGTAAAGAAAAACACAAAAAACAAACGTTCTATTTATATTCCAGGACAGAATTGTAATTACCTATAACTGTCCGAATCTGGATAAATTTTGGTTGCATTTTAGCCTCCGCGATGCATTTCGGTTTTAACTGTAATAAAAACTGTTTATTATACACTCTCATGAATGATTTTATGCAGCGATAAAATTATGTCCTGGTGTTTTTGTAGATCAGCGAACAAAATGAAAATGCCTTCTATGGTTTTCGTCGTCATAAGTAACTTCTTAAGGGAGGTAAAATTCCTTTTTTCTATTTTTGCTTGCTCTAAAATTTGGGGGAATGTTATTCTCGTGAGTTACAGAATTTGTTTTACTTTCACCCGAGAATTCATACATGTTTAATGCTGATGGCAGACGTGTTCGAAGAAGACAAAAAAATGTTGCGAGTTATTACCAACTACTCACGTGCGATTTTTATGTTGCTATGGTGTCCTTTAAATGGATGAAGCTGAGAAGAAGGAATCTCCTTTCGAATTTAGAAACTATTTTAATGCCCAAAGGAGAGTTAAATCTGGAAATTTTTTTTACGAAAAATGCCGTAGATCTGTAGATGGATTATTTGAGTTTTCAATTCTGGAGTCCACAAACTTTTTTTTAAAATTTTCGAAGTTTAAACACTTTTTCCCCCTTATTATTCGACGTAAATGCAAAAGAGTTTTGGGAAACATTATATAATAAATTTCTGTGAACTTTGTTTTGAAATTTTTTAGATTTAATTGAAAAACTAGTTTCGAAATTATGGCTGTTTTGCGTATGTGAATAACAGGATAGGTACTTTATTATCTAAAATAGTTCTGTGAATTTAGAAATTGAAGTTAAGGATATCGAGATGTTGCTCATCAATATATAAAAAAATAAGGCAATGGGCTTAATTTCATGAGGGCCACGTGATAAATCCAATGACGTGTTCTCCATTGAATTCAAAAGTGACATTAGACTTGTATTTGTCATTCTGCTCGTAAAATACAATTTCAAATTAGATCATTTCGTGACCGACAAGACACATTTGTACTGCTGACTAAACTTTGAATTTGGGCTTTTGTGGATTTTGCGTGTTTTAATTGTCCCCTGTTAAAAGTAAATCAGTTGCATTTACCAGAAAGATCTAAGTAGAAACTATAATTCGATCTAAGATAACCTGCCTGTTAAATGTATACAATTTTCCTGAATTCCGAAGAGGATGTTGCTTTCTTGTCCATACATTGTTGAGAAATCAAAGGCGCCCAAAACGGCCCTTGCTATGTCCCCGACCTTTGAAACTAAAGCTGTTGATGGACTGTGGGGCTTAGGGCTGCTGTGTGGAATTTAGCCAATACAGAAAGACAAATTATGATTAGGGGAAAGTTGAATGTCAGGACAAGTATTCTTTGGCCATCAAGAGATATTTCCATCCCTTTAAAGTATCTTGTACCTAGTCTGGTTAGGGGGTAACAATTAAGATTTGGAATAAAGAGCTTTTTACCTGGATGGGAGTTGAGTTTACAACTGGCTATTGCATCAGTAAGGGTAAGGCTATTGAAAAGTTGAGGGGAATTTCCGGCCTCCTTGGCAAGGTTATCAGCTTGTTCGTTGCCGAAGATGTCTGCATGGGCCGGTATCCATTGTAAAGTAAAGGTTATTGAGCTGCAACTATCTTTGTTAATAGAGGCAATTATATCCTAGGTCAGTTCAGAGCTGCCCCTCAGGATCACCTGGAGCACAGATCTAGAGTGTGAGTACAATAGAATACCACTGGAACTTTCAATCGCCCTATGGTGGTAGTTCTGATCACGGAAATCAAATTTACTAGAGCCGCATAGGTTGGACTTCTGCCTGTTGGTCCGTTATTTCCCTTCTAACACCCAATGAAGGCGTTCTCCTATCCGCCGCAGGGGAACGCACCCTGTAGTGGTTAGAGGCTTCCCCAAGGGTCCAAAGAATAACTCTCAAGTAAATGAAAAATTACAAAGGTCACCTTCTTGTATAAATACAGTTTTGATATTATTCATGTTTTTATTTCATTTTTTTGTTTTTTGTTTATCTTCTATTCTATTTGAAGTTTATTTCTGCTACCTTATATTTATTATTATTTATTTATATAACTGAACTCAATGGCGCAACAATCCATGAGGGCCAAGCCCTGCTGTGCTTATCTCAGACTTCGTGACCTTAGGCGCTGGGGTGTATGTGCCGATGTTTCGGTCAAGTGGTGAGTCTAACGCGAAACCTCCAGTGTTAAGTTCCCAAGCAAGCTTGATACTCATTTATTGACCCACGGAAGGGGTGAAAGGCTGAGTTGACCTTGCCCAGCCCAGGACTTGAGCCCCGGACCTGTGGTGTGGAAGCGCGATACGCGACCACACAGCCACTGGTATTATTTATACATATATACAGCCACTATTTATTCATACATATATAATAAATTTATCTTTACTTAAAATTCTTATTTTACATATTTTTAATATAAATCATAATTCAAAACACTTTATATCGCAGCGCATTTCATTTCATCTCGCATTAATAAGTTAAAAATCTATGTTTTGACAAATGTATTGGTGGTTTCTTCTTTAAAGATTGAGACCTAGATTTTTTGACAGATTTATTGGTGATTTCTAGGAAAAGAATATCTTAATTGATTACACACGCCTTACTGAACGGTGGAAATTTTCCCTAAAATACTTATTTAATTTCGAAAGATAACTGATATTTCGCTTCACTTGAACAGGTAATTATATTTTGTATATTACGTATTCCTTTGGTTTTTTTTTGTTTTTTTTTTTTTTGTATTTAAATGTGTGCAAAAGGAATAATTCCCTTTCTTTATTTTTACACTTGAGCGAAGAGCACGTTCAAAAGAAATTTGATGTTAAAATTAAATAAACGATGATGTGATCAATATCAAAAAGTGCTTTTTTACTGCCACGACTACAATTCACAAAACGAATACCTTCTCATAGAGAGTGATTCAAAACTAGTGTGACCAATTTCAGAACATCATAATTTTTTTTAAAGTTATTTACATTAAATTTTCAATGTAGTTTCTTTTAGCTTAGTAAAAGTTTCAACTTTTGAAGTTTTAAAACTTTTTCAAGTTTTAAACTTCACTGTACGTAAAAGTTTAGACCAAGCCAAAAGAGCTTTTTCGACCATTTTTGGTGGAATTTTTCCAATTTCCTCTTTGATTGCTTTTTAAAGCCCTTGAAATGTGCTTAATTTACATCTATTTAATTGGGTTTTTTAAAAATCTCCAAAGAAAATAATCGCAAGGAGTACAGTCAGGCGATGATGGTAACCCTTTCTCAGGAGAAAAAGAAAATGTATTTTTATTTATTTATTTTATCTTTCATCCATTTTTTGGTTGATTTTACAGTATGACTTGATGAAGAATCTTGGTGAAAAGCAAAGTTTCCTGGGAAAGGAAGATATTTTTTTTCTTTGATCATGGGCTTAAAAACATTATTGTGATAGAAAATTTAGCTTTTACTTCTACAAAAAATGGTTTTGTTAAGCAGTGAGCGGACCTTCCCATCCATATCGTTACAACTGAGGGCCAACTTGGCCTTTTGCAAAACAGCTGCGTCTTTGAGATGCTTTTTGCTTAAAATGTACTGCATCTTTGTTTTGCCTGTTGTGGGTGACAGATGAAAAAGTGATTCATCCGAAGTTGTCCATGTTTTGTACCTACCTTTCCATAAAATTAAATACAGAGGTCAAGAACGTTTTCACCACTTTTCCACAGGCTTTACAGACATTTGATGGCAGACTAGTTTATTCCCCTTTTTGATAGAAAATTTTCTGTATCTGACGACAAATATTCGATTGCAATACCTGTAGCTTCTTTGTTAAAGTTCTTTGAGGGAGAGAATTTTCTAAAGCAATGAGTCGTTTCGAAGTTTAGATAGTAATACATTAAAAAAATGTCTTTTCTAATTTTTAAATACTTTATTCACAGCAGAATTTTAGAAACCATCTTTCAAACGCTTTAAATTTCCGTTTCAGGTTTTAGGATCTAACTTCAGAGCCATAATTTATTCTCAGTAATAAAAATAGTTAGATTGGTAATTTTAAAGTTTTATTTTTAAAATAACACTAGTAGTAAAGCAATTGATATGTACCATAAATAGTTAGATGCTTTTAAATTTGGTCATATGAATTACGATTCAATCTGTACATACGTTACACATCGATACATTATATATATATAGTCTAAATTCTCCACAAATGAGAGATGAACATTTATCAATCAAAACCGAAAAATACAGAGACAGTAGGAAAACCATACATTGATATACCATATATTTATATATATGCATGGTTTCAATGGTACCCCACACACACATATATATACTGCCCTCCAAAAGTTAAGGTGCAACATGTTTATTGCATCTAATTTGAAAATGAATGGATACAGAAACAAGATATTTGGAGAAAAGATGCATTCAATAGTTTATTATTGAATGCGAAACATAAGTTTGCACAAGTTTAACACAAACCTAATTTGCAACAACAACAAAAAACGCTGTTGAAAGAAAAATTCATTGTTGGAAGAAGCAAAAAATCACAGATTTATCAGGAAGTATGTTCCTAAGAAACATTATAAAAATGGATTATAATAAGAAATACGTCTACTCCTAATTGAAGTGCATTTGTGGCATCGACATTTCCATGCTACCAATTAGGTCATCGAAACTAAAATGGGAAGCAAGGATCAAATATGGAGTAATCCTTGTTTCAGCTTATGTACGGGCCTTGGAGTCGAGACATCAACCTGTCTACCAAGGTATCCCATAATAGCTCCCCTTCGTTCCAAACTATGGTACTGAAGACAATCAACGAGCACAGCTTGGGGATTATCATCCATCAGAATAAATTTATAACCAATAGCAGTGGTGCATGAGGGAAAATATCCATTGAGGATCTGACCCCAATGCCTCACTCGCACGCAGTTCTGTGTGACCACCGAGAGAGATCTGCACCCAAATCATGATTCCACCACCTCTGTGATTATGTCTTTCGACATTGTGTGATGGGTTGTATCTAGGTCCCTCCAGATCAACAGACACCCGGTATCGCTCTTCAACGTCCACTTGGACTTTTCTGTGAAGTCCGCTGCTGGCTTACACAGGAAGCGTGTTCCTTACGCCAATATAAAGGAATGACTCGAGACTTAAAGGATGACTTAAGGAAACTCCCATAATTGGTCTTTTAACATAGAGAATTCCATTGTGAAGGCATTTATGCACCAGTGCAGCGAAGATTCTAGTTCCTGATACAACAAAATGATTTTCAACGATCATAGTGCTTCTTCTCATTCAGCCTTGCAGAACTAGAAAACCGTCCCCTGCAAGGGTTACAACTCGTGATTTACTCGGAACATGTGTCTTCTTGATACATAAATTCCATTTGATGATAACGTACACTGGGAACCCATTCAAGACGCTCTAGCAGCATCAGCTTGTGACGAGCCTTTTTCTATTCATCCCGATGCCTGCCACCTAAATGAATCGAATCAATAAATTCTCCAAGACACTCTCCTGGATATTGTCAACGAAATTACCAACAGCTATTGTAGATCAACAACCATACACACCAAGCTACGGAAGTTTGATTTGTGCACATTTTCTCTAATTTCTACTTAAAAATATGTCCGTTTCCTTAAATGAAAGTTATGACTCCTTTTTTTCATATACTTTTTAAAGTACATGCTTACCATTTATATAAACAATGAATTGCTGCCATTTCTTAAATGGGGAGCTTCTAAAAATGCGTTGTACCTTAACTTTTGGAGGCCAGCAATGAGCAATTTGGACTTGAACTAAGACATTTTTGCGTGATAAAATCAGATAAATGCATGTAGTTGATGAGGTTTTGTACTTTTAAATATTCTCATTTATTTTGACATATAGAAAAAACACTTACAAACATAAAACAAGTAGCAAACACAGAAAACAGAAAAACACTAAAACGTGCGACATGACGTTAAAAAAAAGCAGCCTTTATTTAATCCAGAGAAATCTCGTCTATTTATACCGATGACGAAACAGAAACTATTAAAATCATAGGATTTCCGGTAAAGGTTCTTCTGACTGGTTCAGATACTCAGGTTGCATTATTCTTAATTTAAATAAGCTGAACTTTTAATTTTGTTATCTATAAGGTTATGGTTATATTCAATGGCGCATACATGAGGGCCTAGGGGTCCGGACCCCCTTCCCCCAAAGCCTTTGATTTTTATTCCGATTGATTATAGTTCTAAGTACATAGTACGTAAAATTTAATTAAGTATTTCTTATTAATAATTAATTTTATTAGTTAATGCTAATTATTTTTTCAATAATTAGTATTGTTTTTTGTTCCCGAAAATCGAAAAAATCAAAAGGAGCATGATACAAGAATGCTGCAGCCCCTTGAAAAATTCCTGTGTGCGCTACCGGTTATATTCGTTAGATGGGTAAACTAGAAATAAATTATCATGCGAAATCTCTTGGAAAAATCAGAATCGTTATGGATTGAAAACTCTTAAGAGAAAATGAACGTGAATTATTACACATACATATTACGAGCCGAATTTACTCTTTATAAATAACTCTACGTACCCCCTGGAGTACACGTACCACGTTTTGTACACCACTTCTCTATCCCATATAATAATCAAGTGTTTTTTTTTTCTTTTTAATTTCGCACGCTATATGTGTAGAAAGAAGCCGCAATCGCTTAACAACCCTCTCGGAAGCATTTACCGCCAAATATTCATCACGCTTCCGAAATCACAGTTCATAATTTCCCGATCTGTCTTCATGATTTAATTCTTTTCCCTATTTACACAGAAAACCCTGTCTCACCCACCCAAGCGTAGCTTGAACAAGTTCGCCACGCGACTCGGGGTCGTAATAAGCGGTGATGCATTGCGATTATGCAACCCCCGCAACCTCCGGATCCTGTAGGAAGGGGGAGAGCGAGAAGGGGCCGTCCTCCAAGTTATCTTTCGATAAGAATGACCCCTTAGGGGAAGTGGCGTTATTTATTATTGATGCGATGGTAACAAGGCGGGGAGAGTTCCTCATTATTAAATATTTCTTGTAATAGATGGAGAGTTTCCCTTTTCTCAATGAAGGAGCCTTGAAATTTCCCTTTTTGGAGATCTCGATTGGTTTCAGTCAAATAATTCTGAGAGACATTATCATATAGCCCTATAAAGCTACACGAGGGCAATTGGCCTGAGCTGGCACCCCTTCCTTTCCTAACTTCCATACCACGCCAATGGGAGAAACTTGAGCTCGAAAGATTTAACGTGCATCAGATCCTCTACATGGTGGGTCTTCAATGGCACCACAACTGAAACCCGAGACGCGCCAGCCACGAGTTTGTGACCATAGCTATTAGGCCACTTTTCTGAGAGAGGAGAATTTCAATACGTCGGCTGGGAGGCGTGGTTGGTTTGTCGCTGGTCTTCTATACCCAAGGTTGCGGGTTCGACCCCGACCCAAGTCGATTGATTTTCATGATTCAGAAAATCGGTAGTGGTCATGTCGTATGACTATACGGCATGTCAAAAATCCCTAGGGGGTGCTCCTGGCAAAATTAAATCCTAGTACAGATTCGCACCGTCAGAGCTCATGAACCATCAGAGCTCTGATTGGCATTCGCCTATATGGCGCTGCACTAAAAAGAGATACCTGCTTTCAGTGAATGTACTAGGTAGATTAATGAGCTCTGTTAATAACTGTTCATAATCTGCCATTATAGAAATTAAAAAAAAGTATTTAAATATTTATATAGGCATGGGGGGGGTGGAGAGTTGTGTAAGATATATTTATGAACAGATTCAATTAGAAGTAGAGTCCCTAAACATGTCGGGTTTTTTTAATGCGAAAAGAATTTATTTATTTATTTATTTTTTTCATTTTTTATGCGTCAAAATTTTAAAAACTACTTGTTTAAAACACTTTGTGTTGAAATGACTTCAACTAAAATGGTGCTATTTTATAAGATGTATTATTTTATTTTATCAATTCCATTTCCCCCCTCCCAATTCACATTTATTTCCCAGAATACATCCAAATATGTAATAACTAAAGGGAACTGCATCTTCCATTTTTCAATTCCTACTATTAGCTCACACTCTCTATATATTTATTTATCTTGGTGGAGTTTTCAATCGTTAATAAAATACATTTTAAAGCACTCCATTGAGCTGAAATTTAATATACATGATTATTTTGTATGACATTAAAAAAAAATTTAATTATAATTAATAAAAATTAATTCATTAAAACAAACTATTTAAAGAATTACAAATACAGCCACGTTGGCATCATTCTTGGCGACAGCGAACATTTTAGCGACTTGTGTTAAGAAAATGTTTTTTTCTCATATTTTAAAGTGCTCATTTGAGCTGAAATTTTCTATACACTATTGTTTTGGGTAAAAATACGATAATTTAATGATAATGAATAAAATTGAATGACCACTTAATTTTGTGATTCTGTCCTATGTATATAATATTAATATTAATTGTAACTATTGAATAAAAAGTAGCTAAAATAAAAATTTTCTTTGTTGATCTAAGTAGAAATTGACTTAATTTTATACTTTTTTTATATTACTTGTTCCTTTATAAGTTTCCTCTCTCAGTACCTAAAAGGAGAGATTAGATAAACTTTAAGAGAGAATACATTATTTGTATTGAGTCCCCTTGTAGATATAATTACGAAATGTGGTAATGAAACATATATAATGCATTCAATCTTTGTTTACTGACGTCATTTAGTCATAGTGGAGGGGCCCCTTTATGTAACTTTTGGCTGTAGGAAAAAAAATCCACTCAAGAGCCAAAACCCAAGAGCGAGAATAATCCTTTTTCTACATATAAACATAAAGACATAAAGTCACGCCTTCAAATGAAGCGAAATATTGGTTACTTTTAGAAATTAGGGAAGAATTTCAGGGAAAACATTCAACTGCTCAGTAAGGCACGTTTAAGCTGTTATGATATTCGTTCACTGCGAATCGCGAGTAAGTCTATCAGAATATCAGAATCTTTATATGAAAGATGAAATGCGTTTTGAAATGGGATTAAAGTTTTGTAATTACACACACACACACACATATATATATATATATATATGTATGTATGTATGTACATGATCAACAATTATTTTGATAATAATTCAGCTTTTATTAAGTCATCTGTTTCTGATAGAGAAATAAATAATCGAATTTTGACTTTTCATAAACAATTAAGAATTCAAATTAATAATTTTAAATTTTCATATATATTTCTTACTCCCAAATTTCATAAAGACCCAGTCAAATTTAGGACAGTTACAAATCGATATAATACTTATATCAGCAAAACAGGCAAAATGCTTCATGAAATATTACATGATACAATAAATAATCTTAAATCCACACAGCCATTCTTAAAAATAGTAAATCACTTATTGAACAATTGAAAGATAAAAAGATTTATTCAGTTTATAGTTTAGATTTTGAAGATCTTTTTAACTCTATTAATATTGATGATTTGATTGATATACTTGTAAATTTACATAAAGATAATTTATTTAATAATGTCAATTATGATAGATTTGGTTCACTACTTAGGTTTGTACTTAAAGAGAACTATATATATCATAAAGGCAACTATTATCTGCAGATTAAAGGTTTGCCACAAGGTGGCCCTGCGAGCAACTGTCTTGCCAATTTATACTTACATTATTTTGAAAGTAGTTACATTTTAATAATTCTAAATATTATATATTTATCGTCATATAGATGACATAATCATTTTTGGCAAACAAGCCAATTTTATACCAAACATTAATTTTTATCCACAATATCTTAATTTAATACAGACAAATAGTAACAACAATGAAGCAAATTTTCTTGACATACATATCAAATTAAAAGATAATGTAATAGTTTCTAATATTTATGATGAAAGAGAAGAATTTAATTTCAATATTATAAAAGTTCCTCATTGGGAGAGTAATGTAAATGTTTCTATATTCAGAAATATTGTTATTAACCCTC
>BMAV01004421.1:108736-118792 GCA_019973955.1 Trichonephila inaurata madagascariensis | reverse complement strand
TTTTCTGCAATTTCATGGCTATCTGCTAAATTTTTACATTGTTGCTTAAGTTTTGCACACCAGTGTATATATATATATATATATACATGTATGTGTATATGACCTCTATGAGTTAGTTGTTGGTAGGTGGTATGAGGAATTTGAATGCACTGAAATAGTAATTTTTAATGCCTGCAGATTGGATAGTATTGAATCCAGTGTTCAGATGCTCGTTAGATCTCATCCCCCAGATTCTGTGCAGGTCAACTAGAGTAAGTCAAAGTTTCTGTCATTCTCTTTGAACCATCTGGGAACAGTGGTAGCTATAAAACAGGGAGCATTCTATCGCTGAATGAATCTAACTATGGCAGTGTTCTTTATCAATATAAAAGAATGTATCGTAAATTCCGGTGTATAACGCTTACTTTTTACACAAAATATAAGATCGAAATTTACGGGTTGTACGCCGGGTATAAAAAAATGAGAGCTTTAGAAATAAAAAGATCAGCACAGAAAAAAAATTAAACTTCTACTTATATAGAAATGCTGCTTATCTAAAAGAAATGACAAACCTTATGAGCTTAATGGGGTGTAGTTCGAGAAGTATACCATTTTTCTAGTTCCTCGCGGCGAATAATGACTTTAAAACATAAGAATATTGCACTCGTGCATTTCAGGTTCCTTCGTACAAAAGGGGTGCGCGTTATACGGCGAATATATCTAAAAATTAAAAAGTATGGGTATGCGTTGTAAGCCGGATTTTACGTTACTTGATGAGTGGTAACAATTATATACACTTGGTCATTCAGACGCTCTTCCACACAAATCAAAGGATCCCTGCAATGCGCGAAGACTTTTATATTGCCTCCACTAGCTTGAAAAACTGTGACAATGCAGATAGGGGTCGTACATTTATTTTGTTTTCTCAACATCGCCCTCTACAGAGTGGAAAATCAGATTCCTCCAGCCCTTTTCTAGTCCAATCCAATGGTTGTGCTCCTTTGCGAACTGGAGACATTCAAGGCCAACAGCAGAGGCTTTCGAAGAGGTCCTCTACCAGGGAAGGCGAACCATTGGCACGCAACACAATATTTTGAGCACGTCAACGATCCAAACGATTTGTATTTTAATTCAAAATAACCAAGTTTTACGAACAAACGCGAGGGATCGGTCGCAGTTTTCAGCGAGATTTTCTCAGTTCAAAAAATTATTGGAAATGCTCAAGTTTTTTTTTTATGTACCCTGATGTGATTTCATTTAATAAACTGAATTTGTTCTAATTCTATTGGTTAGAAATTGAAAATTTTGAAATGGAACTGATTTATTTCCAGTCTAGTTTAATATGGATTTAAAAATGTGTTGATAAAAGGAGAAAAGTTGGAATTGGATTGAAACAGAAAGATTAACAAACATTATAAATAAAAATGCTAATAATGAAATTTTGGAAACATGGAATTCGATTCTAGGCACATTTAACTGTTTGAAGAAGCTCGCTAATGCTCTTTTAACCCTATTTTCATCTACCCGCCCCTGCGAGTCATTATTTCAAAGATGAATAACATTAAAGACCGGCTTAGAAACTCTTTGGTAGATGACTGCATTTCTGCATACATTCCGCTAAAAGTAACATTTTACAATCCTAATATAATGTATTTTTCATCTAATCACCAGCAGCAGAAATCACATGAATGTTACTTTAATTAGAATTATACGTATAACTAAAACATTTACTACTATAAAGTGCAAAATGTATTTTTTTTTAAATAAATAAAGAGTTTTGAGTTGTTAATATTTAGTTTTATTATTTTCCTAATAATCACAAATCATAATTATTATACCTCATTAAACATTTCTTTAGAAAAAAATGGCACGTTGATCCATAGTGGTTCGCCACCCTGGCCAATACGGTGTAGTGTGTGACGAACAGTTCGTTCTGAGACGTTCGCAGTTGCTCCTGGACTATAAGATACCTTGCAATTTGAAGTAGGGTTGCTCTTCTTTTGAACTGGACAAATTTCGAAATTCTTATTTTCAAACAAATTTTCAGTAGACCGTGATGACCCCAAGCCTGACGTGGAGACACGGTTTTTTTAGCTCTTATAAATCCACTCTCTCTGCAAACTTTAATAACAGCTGCTCTCGAAGACTTCATGAGCTCTGATACCGGCTCCGACGCTTCAAGCACCTTCAATCTCGCTTTCAAACTCTGCTCAGTTTCTTTTTTTCCTTATTTCTTCACAAGCAACACAGTGTTTATTTCCGCCCTCAAGTGGCAACAAAGTAAAGTTATGGCTGATCTCCGTAAAAGTGTCACGAGGTCATAATAATTTGGCCACTCACTATATGTATATGTGTTTTAATATGGCCAGAAAAGGGCACTCGAAACGAACCTATATTCGTTCATTATAGAGTAGGTGGTTTGATAGTAAGGGCGGAATCAACATAGGTGGACGTACTGACCTGCATATCATTCGGAATGGCCATTTGAAGACTCGAAGGTTTGCAAACGAGATTCTAAGATCGTATGTCAAACCTTACCCTGTAGCCATTTGTGATTCCTTTCTTCTAATGCAGGATAATGCCAAATCTCATACAGTTCGTCTTGTAAAGGACTCATTTGAAGTGGAAACAATACAGCTTATAGAGTGGCCAGCATGTTCTCTTGTCTAGCATACATGGAACTTATTTGGACGACGCATTCAGCGAGATCACTTCTTTCGCTTACTGTCCAGGACTTGGAGAAATTGCACTCCTTGAAGAGGGGATCAGTATTCCTCGAGGTCTCGTCGATAACCTCGTCGCAACCATGCTAAATAGGTGTGCGGCAGTCTTAGCAGTTCGGGGGGAGGCTTATTCAACATCCTGTATCAGTTCTAAGCAATCAGCTTTTTGTCATTTACATGTAACCAAATTATTGGCCTGAAGCATCATTTTACGTTCTTTATACCATCACAAAAATTAAGGTTTCCATACAATTGGGTTTTTTTTTTTTTATTTTTTCTGTTTTAAGTTTTGTTACACCTGTACTTCCTATTTCCTGCCCATGCACGACTGTTGCATAACGGTTTCTTTACTTGTTTGCTTGCTACCCTAACTTTTTGAGCAGCGTAGTAAGAACACGTTGTCGTTCAGTTAAGTCCGTGATGCTAAAAACGAAGCGACAAGTCTAAATAAATTTAGGTTTATATTTCGTGGTGGTTTCAATTTTCCTCTTTCAACCCGTCACACACACATAAACATGTTTAAGTGGTGTTACCCTTAAATAGAAGCTTAATTTAGTTGAGACTTGTAGATGCATCCAGTGAATTAAGCCGATTTCCATATGAAATCCTCACTTAATCCCTGGTTATACCAGAATACGCGAAACATACGAGAGGATTTTAAGCCGCGACATATTTTAACGTGCGCGAGCCTTTTCTGTGCTAAGGCCTTCGTTTCAAAATTATAAGTCACGAGCCCATTACCTATTGATTACGAACTCTCTATCAAAAGGTTATTGGTGAACAATGTATCGGGCTCCTAAATATTTATAATAATAGTGACTCTATTATTATACATGTCTTGGGATACTTCTATTAATAATTTAGCTTTAAATTAAATTTACGGTGTTTAATATGTTTGATTAATGATTATTTATAATGATTCCAATTTTCCAAAAAAGGAAAATGGTTTAGATTCCCCAGGAAACAAATCCTCCCCACCCCACGTTCGGTTTTTATTAAAAACAAGAAATATATAAAAAAAAAATAAGCCAATTCCTACTTATGTTAACAAAGATAAATTTTATTTTATTTACTTTTTAGTAAATAGTTACAATTAATATAAATATGTATATACATAGAACAGAATCACAATACTGACAAAATAGAAAGCGATTTTCTTTGCCATTTTGCATTTTCCTTTCTATATAGGGCGTTGGACTATTTTTTTGTTTGTTTGTTACTATTTATTCATTCATTAAATTTAGTTATTTAAAAATAGCATAGTAAAAAAGAACTCGCATTCTCAGAAATTAGAACATCCCAAATGGGATTCGAACCCACGACCTTTGGATTAGATGTTCAACAGGCTATCCATGGCGTTACAGGGTCACAACGAGCGATTTTCCTTCTTATATATGCTGTTGGGCTATTATTTTTGTTTGTTACTATATTTCATTTTTTAATTTAATGAATGAATTAATATTAGAAAAAACTGCATAAACATCAAATGTCATCCACTACAAGTTTTAAAAAATGTAGTTGAACTTGAATGCATGCATAGAAAGCATTTTATTAACCATTGCAAATTCGAACAAATATGTATATAAAATATATAGAGAGAGAAAGTGAACTAATAGTAAGAATTAAAAAAGATCTTACTTTATATTTTCATAGAAATACACAGCTCACGAAATTAAGACAAATTCACAATATATATGTATAACCATATAATACAAAAATAAAATATAGATTCCCTTCTTTCATATATAATTACAAATCAAAGGTTAATTTACAATATACATACACAATACAAATGTACAAATTCAAGAATAATAATTATAATAATAAAAGAGAACATATCTGTAGGGTAAAAAATATCTCATTCCAGCAATTCTTGCAAGTGTATCAAGAACACCACTTCTCTCCAGATAACGCCACCATTTCCTGATGGGTTAGTGGAGACGGATATCGTAACTTTAGTCAATAGACGAGGATGACATTTAAGCTGGCACTCCACTCTCCTAACCACGCCAAAGCGAAGACCTCAACAAATTTAACATGCATCAGCCACTCCTCTACTGGTCAGGGGGTACTCATTTCCAGGACTCGATTCAATATTGTATGCCAATTCTTCCGGTACTACTACGTTTATTACACAGAGAGATTTCTTGTCACCTGATTACTTTGGTGCTAGAGGCTTCAAGGCAAAACTTTCTTATTAATTATCGGAAGTAGTAAATTAGATTAAGGTATTCAAAATTATTTGCAAAACATTTTTTTTAAAATTGAGTTGCGAGGAGTTTTTCCAATTTCCAGAATTGTTTAAAAAACTGTATGAGAAAAAAAAATTCTAAACAGAAAAAAAAATTATATCCAAATATGAAAAAAAAGCTGAAAATTTACAAAAAAATAACATAAGCGCATGTGTGTGTGACCTGCCACTCTGAGCAAAATATTTAGGAACGAATTTTCGATTTTCGAACATTCTGTTTTTACATTGATATTATTTTTTAGGGCGACCTGAAACATAACAGAAATTTAAAACTGTTTAAAAAAAAGGATCACAGTTAACATTAATTACTGTTTGCAATATCATTCAAAAATACACGTTATGTTTATTTAAAATGGTTATACATTTTGTAATATTGCCGTGATTATTAAAAAAAGTATTTTTAAACAATTATAATATTACATTAAATATTCTAAA
Organism: Trichonephila inaurata madagascariensis; assembly: GCA_019973955.1. Taxonomy (NCBI): domain Eukaryota; kingdom Metazoa; phylum Arthropoda; class Arachnida; order Araneae; family Nephilidae; genus Trichonephila; species Trichonephila inaurata. The sequence goes on along the minus strand of BMAV01004421.1, from coordinate 113,404 downwards.
AAAAAATTATTTTTATAAATTTTTGAGGCAATCTATGCTTTTTTTCAAATTTTCCGAAAAAGCGTATTTTGGGTAAGACGGAATTAAAGTCGGTCAACTACACACTGAAGAAAACAGTAGCATCCTCTATTTATAAAACAGTTGTAACTTTTGTACTAGTAAATGTGAGATAAAAACAATTTGGTATTTTTTATAAACTTAAATTTGTATTACAGAACTAAACTGTAATCATATTTTTCGCGTTCTGAAGAAAATTCCAAGATTTTCAGGCGGTCCTGAACCACCAAATTTTAAGAGGGGGAGCAGTCGCCTCCTCCATCTCACGCAACGGATGCTACATTAGAAAGGGTTTTAGATGAGGAGATCAATCCAAGACTTCCGTGAATTTTGTTTTAGATGCCCTCTGGCTTGTGCAACTCATGCCTTCAGACGATATAAATAATGTACCATCTTTATATATAAAAATTGCGTGTCACAGTGTTTGTCCGCGATAAGCTCCAAAGCTATTCTACCGATTTCAATATAATTTTGTATATAGTGTGTGATTTCGTCCAACTTAAAATATAGGATAGTTTTTATTTCAATTCATGACGTCATAATTTTTTTATTTTATTTTAAATGTGAAAAATCCGGGAAACGGGAAAATAGGCAAAGTGTCGTTTGCAGAAGCGGATTTTGTGGATCAAAGGGCACGAAAAGTAAATGTCTGGCTTATTTCGGGGCAGGGAATCCGAATTTCGAATCGGTTTCGAACTTTGCCGGATAATGCCGGTCAACAGCATTTTAGACACACCGTAGCAGGGGCTTACCTTAAGAGCCTTGGAGCACAAAAAATAGGTCTCTGACGTATTTCAAAAAGGGCAATCCGTATCTAATATCCTATCTGAGAAATTACCTTAACTTTGCCGAATAATTCCGGACGACCGTCTATTACGCGAACCATCACAGGTGCTACCCTAAAAGTCATAGAGCGAAAAAATTGCGTTTCTGGTGTATTTCGGAATGATGAATGAGATACTAAAATCGAATTTTAGAAATTACCTTAACTTTATGTGGGATATGTGGGACGGCTGCCCATAACGCGAACTGTGCCTGGAACTTACCCAAAAAGTCTTCGAGTGGAAAAAAGTGCGTTTCTCATGTATTTCGAGATAGAATATGAACTTTAATTTTAGAAATTTCTGTAACTTTGCCGGATAATGCCGGATGACCCTATTTTAGACACACCGGGACAGAGGCTTACCTTAAAAGTTTGGGAAGGCGAAAACTTGGTCCCTGACTTATCTTAAAACGGACCATCTCAATCTGATATCTGATTCGAGAAATTCCCGTAATTTGCCGGATTATTCCGAACGACCATATTTTACGCAGAGTGTGGCAGGGGCTTGCCCTTAAAGTCTTGCGGATGAAAAGTCCCTTTCTGGTATACTTCGGGGTGGTGAACGAGAATCCGAAATCGAATTTTAGAAGCTCCCGAAATTTTTCCGGATAATGCTGGAGGACCTTAATGTCCCCCCCCCCCCTTCCCTCCCAGGAACTGAACTCGCAGTCTCGAGAGCAATGAAAGTTGTCTCCAGTTGCGTATAGGGGCGGGAAACGACAATCTCATATTTCAGAAACTACCGTAACTTTTGCAGGATATTACCGGAATTAGGTGGAAAGGCTTTGTATTCAAGTCCCACGTCCAGATTTTTATTCCCTCTAGCGACTGAAGGTGCACACGCTGGGGCATCAAAAGTCAGTCATATGTGCGTTTTGAAGAGTGGAAAGAGAATCTGGAATCGAATTTTAGGAGTTCTGATAACATTGCCGGATAATGCCGTATGACCATAATATTCACGGACAGTGGCACCGGCCTAACTTGCAGACGTAGGAACACAAAAAGTGAGTCCTGCTCGAGATCGCTGATCTGAATATTCCCATCCGATTCAAGAAAAGCCCATAACAATGTCAAACAACGCCAGACGATCGCATTGCGAAACAATGCCAGATCCGTATTTTATGCGAGCCATGGCAGGGGCTTACCTTAAAATTCTTGGGGTATTAAAAGTGATTACCTGGTATTTTTCTGGGTGGGGTACAGAGTTCTGAAATCGAATTTTAGAAGTTCCGATAATTTTGCCGGATAATCCCGGACGACCGTAATGCCCCCTTCAGATACTGAACTTGCAGAGGTAGGTGCACCGAAAGTGCTCATCCGGTACATCTCGGTGTGGAGAATTGGAATCTGGATTTGGATTTCAGAAACTCCCCAAACTTAGCTGGATATTGCTGGATGAGGTCGAATGGCTTTGCGTTCGTGTCTCGCGTCCGGATGTTCATTTCCTACAGCAACTAAACTTGCAGGCATAGCCTTGCAAAAATTCGATTGTAATAGGAAATTACATTGGCCATTTCATTTTCAGGCATTGTTGTCACTTTGTTAGATGGTGAACAAACTGCATATTCCGCATTCAAGCTGCCATTAGACATTCATAAGAAACCTGGTTCAATATGTACCATTTAAAAACGAAAGGGGATTGACTACGGTATTGCAAAGGAGTTCAGTCATAATCAGATGAGTGTACCATATCCTATAAACATTCACTCGAGGTATTTCATAGAACTTTGCAAGATTTAAGCGAGAGCAACCAATATTCGTTGGTACTGTCCTTCTAAGGTGTCGTGATTTCAGACAGACATTGCCAGTTATTCCTCGAACTACTTTTGCTCACGAGATTAACATATGTTTAAAACAATATTTTATGGTGAAACATCGAAACACTTCGATTGACCATAAACACGCGAGTACAATTGCAAGTTGATCAATCAGCGCAAATATTTTCTAAATGCTGGATATTAGAAACGATGAAGAACTGCATCCCAAACTGCAAACAACTTCTGCACTGCTGTTCAGATGAAAAATAAACTGATTGAGAGTGTCTTTCTGGATATACTGAATAGTTATCTAGATAATGATTGGCTCTGTAATCCTGTTACTTAGGCAGAAAATATGTTGATGTTAACGAAATAAACTTCCAGATATAGAGTTGTTGCCAGGTGATTCAATGCCTTTTAAATAAATAGACCCTATTGTTGATGAAAACAAAACCGTAAATTTTCCAACTGAGTTTTTGACTCTTATCTGGATATGTCAAGAATGCCACCACACAATCTTCGGTTGAAGATTGATTCACTGGTTATTTTGCTGCGTAACTTAAATCTCCCTAGATTATGCAACGGTGCATGTTTATTCTCACCAAAAGAATTACTAGGAAACTTCTTGAAGCAAACATTTTGACTGAAAAGTTTAAAGAAGAAATCGTCCTGTTACCACGTGTTTCACTAATATCACCAGAATCTCCAATACCATTCAAAAAGCTTCAATTCCCGATTCGTTTGGTTTTCGCGATGACCATAAATAAATCTCAAAGCCAAACAATGTCCATTTGATGTTTGAAAATCTATGTTTCTCGAATGGGCAACTATATGTTGCATGCTCACGTATGAAGAGAACGTCGAATCTATAGCAAATAGTTAGCAAAAGACGGATTACCAAAAAATATTGTGCTACGTTTAGAGATTATTTCCATAAACTTATTTATTGTTACACTTTAAAATGATAAAATTAATATAATAAATTGATAAAAACTACGTTAGTCACCTCATTCATAAAACTAAATTTTCTCATTTTGTTATTTAACAACTTCATAAGTAATTCATGCATTATACTATACTCAAATAAGATATGAATAAAATGCAAAATTAAAATCCTTATGTTGTTTTATGCTAAATTTCACCTCTCCGGAATCGTAAGCGAAGATTAATTTGACTGCATTGAATAGCTCAGAATAATATTACATCAGTGTATTAAAACAAAGCCACAGTAACGCGTGGCCGGGTACAACTAGTAGATATATAAGGATGATTATTAACATTACACACTAAAGTAATAGTGTTAGTCCTTTCAAGCTTGAGAGCCAAATTAATAAATTTACAATAATCCTCCGCGGGCCACATTCGCACTGATCCGAGGAATACACGTATACACGTTTTTCAAAAAATTATTGCAGTCTGTAAAAAAAGAGGTTTTATAAGACTACAACTAATTTTAAGGGAAGAGATGGTGTTTACAGATTTGCATATATATATATATATATATATACAGTCGACTCTCGATAATTCGAAGTTGGAGGGACCAATGAAAAACTTCGAATTATCAAGAGGGTAGGAAAAAACTCTCAAGATACACGAGGAGGTTTTTTTCTAACACATTTAAATTTAAAACTATGTAATAAAGCAACAATTGTACATAATTTTTTTAAAGTATATTTTATACAGTATAAAAATAAAACAGAAGTTAAAAGCCCTGTACACTTACAAAAGAATTCACTTATGTCTTAAAAACAACTATTAAAAGAATATACATACTATTTATAATTAATCCTTTTTGTCGAAAAAATCTGTTATATTTTTTTGTTTTAAGGCATTCAATCTAACTTTGTCAATAGATTTTTCTAGAACAAATGAAGCCTGTAAAATATCTGCATCAACATGATTTTGATGGAAAAATTTGCGTTTAGTTTGTTTAGCGGCTCTCTTTAGCTTCTGACAGAGTTACCGGAGTCAACTCCTCCGATTCGTCTTCATCACTTTCTGTATTATTGTAATCCAAAGTCACAATTTCAG